>CAJNJA010032275.1:0-30220 GCA_905231915.1 Symbiodinium necroappetens
ACACACACCCACACACACACCCACACACACACACACCCACACACACACCCACACATACACACACCCACACATACACACACACACACACCCACCCACACACACACACACGCACACACCCACACGCACACACCCACACGCACACACACACACACACAACACACACACACACCCCACACACACACACACCCACACACACCCACACACACCCACACACACCCACACACACGCACCCACACGCACCCACACGCACACGCACACGCACACGCACACGCACACAAACACGTGTACACACACACACACACACCCATGAGGCTCATGCGCCGCATCAGCGGATAGACATACGCACGCGTGCACCTATTAACATGGGCACGTATGTGTATGAAAGCATGTAATGTAGCTAGCGTGTGGAAGAGCATTTTGATTGATTCGTTGTGGTCCGGAGATAAGCAGTGCCTCAACACAACCGACCCCTCGCCTGCCTTTAGGCGATGCTTGATAGAAAGGGATAGAAACAGCAGGAATCCTACCACACTAGTGAGAGCAGCAAGACTAAGACCTAGATGCATATCACGAGGTTTCCCACTGAAGAGAATCCATGCAGCCTCTGGGTTCGACAATGTCATAACCAGGTGCAGTCCAAACGTGAGCTCTCGCTGCTCAGAATCGGAGGGTAGAAATCTCCGCTAAACTTTCGCCTGTAGGCAAGATGACGCAGAGAACGTCGATCAAAGCGGCCCTGACCTGGTCTTGCAGGCTGTTTTTTGAGGGTTTGGGGTGAAGCAGGTGATTTTGGGGGGCGTCCGGAGCTACCACAACAGACAGAATTTCGCAAAAAGTGCTCAAGCTGATGCTCAGATAGAGCGAGCTTGAAGCCAAACCAGTAGTAGTTTCAATTTCGAAAAACTCCTGGAACCACTGAGCTGGAATGCGAAGCTCGTTGGTTCACTTCCAGGTCATGTCTCTGGTCTGACGCAACCTGTGTGTTCATCCGGGGCGCAAGCCGTTCAGGGGCAGAGTCCGCTGCATAGACATCAGAGAGTTTTCGATGTCCTGCCATGTGGACTCTCTCCAAGAACCCTGGCTATCTACATAAGGTGCTTCGCAGAGGATCTGTACTGCTTCAGTACGAGACGTCCCACGATGCAAGAGGCAGCTGCTTTGAGAGAGACGTGCTGCCATATTCATCCCAAGCGACGCCAAGCATTCATCCAAGTCCATGAACATCACATGCACGAGCACATTTCCGGAATTTGTCTAGGAACAGGCTTCGAGTGGACCGCGTTTACTCTGCCTGAAGATGCTCCTCGTTGACCTGCCCGCCGCAACCTTGGCGTGTCGCTTTAAATCTTCCTATCTCTCGTTTGCCATTATCCCTTACACCACTCCTTGGTTGAGCTGCAACACTGCTCGTGGATTCAGGTGTCGGCTAATTTAATGAGCCAATGCTGCAGCATAATCTGATCGACTCTAGGAACACTGGGCAGACACGGGGTGTGTGGGCACAGGCGAGAACACAGCAGCAACATTGGCCTAACAAAGCCCAGCACCTGCTGTGGCATCAAGGAGCTAACCTCCGGCAGAATTCCGCAAAATGTAAAGCCCGAAAAACCCAAGAAGAAGCCTTCCCAGCCCTAGCCCCTGAGCCTAAACCCCACACCCCTAAAAACCCAGGTCCTGAGACTCCCAAAACGCCTGAAAAAACACCGAGGACCGGGCCCAGCGCCTCCCCCAGGGCACTCTGGAGCTCCTGTTGCGCCGTAGCGGCCTCGGAGGAAGCGCCACCCAAAGGGGTTCTTTACAAAAAAAGGGGGCCTTAGAAGAATTGGAATAGGGTTTTGGGGTTCTTCTGAGGGGTCCTTTATATTTATAAAGATAGTAAGGAACCCCCCCCAAAAGAGTGTAGGTGATTACTAAGGCCCCTATCTTATATATTCTTTTCTATTCGGGCTTGGAGTTTAGGCGTTTAGGGGGGGTTTTGCAGAAAGGCAGCAAGAAGAGCCCACAATCAGTCATGTTGCCCTTGACGAGCTTCCTTTGCGTTTGATTCGGCGGCGAGCGACTCGAGGGCCTTTTTCGGAGGTTCAGGAGCCTTGAACTTGTGTAAGTTGAGGGCTTGCATGGGGTTGTCGGCTATTCGGACTAGGAGACGCGTGTTCTTGCCAGCTTTTTGATCTGCTGGTGAGTTACGTAAGTCATCCGCCATCAACCCCGGGTTCTCAACCTCCGTGGGGTGGTGGGAGAATGACTCTAACCTACTGGTTCAACGGATCAGAAGCAGATAATTGCAGATGGACAGAAAGGGATGCTCAGGAGCAGGCGTACGTGAAAGCATGCGGGCGCTGGAGAATCGGAAGGTCTTCTTTCAGTTTCAGCCGTCACAAGGCACTGTCGAATTAGGTTTCGTAGGGTCGTCGTGTTTATCTCGTTCCCGAAGCCTAGTTTCACCCTAGGCCCGAAGCTCTTTCCCGGACAGGTGCCGCAGGATGCAGTAGGGAGCTGGCGTCCACAGTGGCTCTTAAACTCGCCTTGGGAACGAACGCCTGCAGCGAAAGCAAATGCTGTGTCTTTCGGCATGTAGCACTGGTCTCCTATCTGTCTGTAATGCCAATGCTGCATGCATCTACTGCAACATTCTGGGCAGCTTAGTCATAGTCTCCGCCAGGAAATTACAGTTTCTGCTTGCTACATCAGTTTGTGGATGCGAAGGAGAGGCACTAACCCGGGCCGGGCCTCGACACTGGCGACCTGAACAAGGCAAGGGACATTCTGCAGCGGCCGCTTGTGGCTCTCATGAGTCATCGCAGTCTGAGCTTGGGGCAGTGAGTCGTAGCTGCAGAAAAGAAAGAAGCAGAAGGCTCGTGGATGATAGTGAGAACCTGAGAAGATCGCAGGGTGAAATCCGGCTCTGAACTCCCTGCCTTCCTACGAATCATAGCTGGTCAAAGCAAGAAACCAAGAGCCGGGCATCTTCGGAGGTCTCGAACGCCTTCGGTCTCTGTCTCTTTGCAGGAATTCCGCCGTATTTCGGCAAACACTCGGCTTCAGCCGGAGCCATTCGGCATCTGCTTGGATTTGCGCCAAGAGCTGTGCACTAGACTGTCAGACTCTGGGCGGCAGGCGATAAATGATTCGGTCTCGGATGCGGCCCTGCAGCGTCAAGGCTTCAGCGAACCCCAGAAAGTTGGAACATGGGATGAGGCTTCGGATAAGGATGATTAGTACGTGATTCCGCGATGTTTTGCCTTCAGGGCTTTAGCACTATGACCGTCGCGTTCCAACTGGCTTCTACTATGGAGAACATCGTAAAGGCCATCATAAAACTGGCTCGACTTGTTAGTTCAGCCTTCCCGCGCGAACTCCGGAGCCCAGGCTCCTTTTATCCCCCCCCCAGTCTGGCCAAGCACCGCACCGGGAAGGTTCTCCAGGCCAGGGTGAATCCTAGGCCGCGCGCGCTGTCGGAGAAATGTAGGAAGGCTTCGGAGTGGACTGCTCTAGCATGCTGGGTCATGGAGCTGGGGCCCTTCGTTTCCGCCGAGCCACCCTGATAAGCGGGATGCTGGGAGATTTTTTGAGCCCATATGGCAGCGGGATGGAGCAGCTTTCCACTTGGCGGATCAATGCAAAATCCCAGCAAGTCGGGCGCTTTCAATAAAAACTGCTTTTGATTCAGAGAGCCTGTGCACTGCACTCACCACAGCTGCAGATTCTCCATGGGCGGCTGCATCTGCACCTTTCCGGCCGTGAGGCAAGCGCTGTCTCTGCAACAGAGCGCAGAGCTGAAAGTCGCGGCTTGGTCTCCGCAAACGGACTCAGGAAACCGGGCACCTTCTGTGCAAGCTGCCAGGACGGCGGCGGCAGCAGCGGCCGAGCACAGTCCATCCCCAGGCGAGGGCCAAGATCTCGGTCCAAGCACAGGTTGAGGGTGTACTTTTGCACCATGCCGGACCTTCAAAGCTCCGGCAGCCTGACACGTTCGTGTGTGACAGATGCCTTCCCTGCTGCACAAACTTCAACTCTTTGCACCCTGACACTGAAACCCCTGCATTTCAACCCTACGGCGCCAGTGAGGCCGGACTGTGCTCCGCACAGCCGCAGACAGCTTTCACCATCTCTTCTGGGAGACGCCAGTCCAAGGTCTTGGATGCATATCTCAAGGCTTAGGTCGCAGGTTTGATGGTCCGAGCAGGGGCAGATGACAAAACTCTGAGGATCATGCCAGTGCGTGTGTTACAGGGGCGGGTGTACATGACCAAGTAGCAACTACATGCAACTCGACGTACATGAGCAGCAGATGGATTCTCGGAGTTGCGGGCTCGAACCCATGCAGGTGGCAGGTTCTGCCACCAGCCACAGTGTGATCAGTCACAAGCAAAGCCAACTAAGTACATGGAAGGTGTGTGGACACGTAACTGCGGCCGAGCCACTTCGTTGGTGAAGCCGCAAATGCAGCAAACACCTTAGGACGAACACTCGGCCAGGATTCTTTAATCCGAATTACTGTGAGCGGAAGCTTACTTCGCTGCCCTTCTGTGCAGCGTACAGGTACAGGTTCCGTTCAATCTGATCTTTCTCAGTTGTCACTGTGAAATTACTCAGCGTGGCCCTGGCTCATCTACATCTACACCTGACACCCTTTCTGCAATCGATGCGAAAAGGTTGCGGCAAGTCCGTAGGCACTTCTCGCAACACATGTCTTGGGCTCCTATTCTCCAACATCTAGATCCCATTCGCTGCTTCAGGCTCTTCTGCGGTAGTTGGAAACACAAGAACGGCTCCAACACCCCAAAAAATCGGCAGCCTAATTACTTAATACCTGGCGTCAACCTCCAACCTCGTGAATACAGTTTCGACATTTTTGGAAGGCTTCGAAGCTTCACTCTGCAGCCACATGCCCGGGCCCAAACCTTCAACAGTCTACTCTCCATCCCCCAAATTCCTCGTCCCAAGTGTGCACATATTTTATGACACTATGTTGTATCGTGGTGTATTATGTTGTATGATAAATACGATATTTAGTATGTGATTTTTTTTATATTTCTATTTCTTTGGGCTTCCTGCTCGGGGCTACGCGGCTTGGCGGAGAGAAGCTCGGGGAGTGCGGCTCTGCCGCCGCCTGTGGGACTCGGTTTTTCGGCACTTCGGACGTAGGGCTCCGGGCTTAGGGTTTAGGGACTTACTGTTGATGATATAAGTCCCGCATTACCTAAAGGACCCTAAACTATGGGAATTATGGTAAACTTATTATGGGTAATGCAGGATTTGTACCATCAGCCGTAGGACTTGGGGCTCCGGGCTTTCGAGGCTTAATACTTCAATTGGGAGCTTCAAAGTCCTAGAAGCACAAGCTTGTAACTGTAACTGCATTCATCAAGTCGGACCTTGCTTGGCGATGTTACAAGACTTGAAGATATTGTCAGCTTTTCTCGCTTGCAACATAAACTAAAGTGGTCTCCGAGGACGGGAACTCCTGCTTCTGGAGTCTATGCTACAAGAGCCGCAGGCATCTGCAGGTTGTGTTGGTTGCATATAGCCTTGCATAGCTGCGGCATGCCCCTTGCAGACTGCCGACACAAAACCCTTCAGTGTCATCTCTTCATCTTCCAAGACCCTGCAATGTTGTGTGTATGGCATAAACGTGCAGATGCTGAACCACTGTAGGGGCATGGATCGCGGACATCCCTATTACAAACATCGCGTCGCAATACAGCCATGTTTTCTCCCATCCCACTTGAATACGTCCAGCTACAACATTTACATTGCTGTGCCAATCCGAGTCTGGGAAGCCTTGCCTCGATGAGCGGTCGAGCCAGCCCACTGCCTGTTGGCACGGACTCGGAGACTTTCATTCGGGTGATAGTGCGTGCTGCTACGACAGCCACCGCCGCCACCACCACCACCGCCACGGCCGCCACCACCACTCCACCACTCCACCACTCCGCCACTCCGCCACACCGCCACACCGCCACAGCCACCACAACCGCGACAACAACCACAACGACAACGGTAACGACAGGGGCAAGCGACCATGACCAGCAGCAGCGGCAGCAGCAGCAACAGCAGCAGCAGCAACGGCACCACCAGCAGCAACGACAGTAACAGCAGCGGCAACAACAGCAACAACAACAAAAGCAAGAGCAGCTAGGGAGAGAGACAGCCTTGACAGAGGTAAGTGATTCGTTGGACATAAGTCTGCCGTTTAAGCGAGCCCTTGTAAGCCGCCGTTATTTTGAAGTCTTGCCTAATTAGAAAATTGTCGTCTGCACATTTCCTGACCCACGAAAGACATGTCCAACTTCTGGGGCCATGAAATGTTTCGAGAGGAGTGTTGAAAAAAAACGAAAGCCAACTTAACACACACAGACATAAGTAGTACAGTACACACATACACACATGTATCTCCATTTATCTGTCTATCTATCTATCCATCGATCGGTCTGTCTATCTATCTATCTATCTGTCTATCTATCTTATCCATCTTATCTATCTATCTATCTATCCATCTATCTTATCTATCTAATCTATCTAATCTATCTCATCTATCTAATCTATCTAATCTATCTAACCTATCTAATCCACCTATCTATCTGTCTATTTATCTGTCTGTCTATCTATCTATCTATCTATCCATCTGTTTATCTATCTATCTGTTTGTGTATCTATGCACATGCTTTTCTATGCATATGTGCGGCATGTGTGCGCACATACAACTGTTTAGTAGTTGCAAACGGTAGCCTCTCAGAAGCGCCCGTGCGGCAGCCGCGCTCCCGGGCAAGCCAGCCAGCTCCACCTCACCTGAGTCGGTTTAGTTTAGGGGGAGTCTGTTTAGGATCGATGTGTTTTAAAGGGTTTAGGGCGTGGTGTAGGCTTTCGGGGATCAGGATGTAGGTCGGGTCTGGGGTTCGGTCGAAGAGTTCCTCTAGGGCTCTAAGGCCTTAGCAGGTTTTAAGGTAAGGGCACACGGTCTGGAGGCTTACTTAGCAAGGGGTTGCTCACTTCAGGATGCCCTGGCTTACATATTCGGTGGCTTCATTATGCAGTCAGCTAGGCAGTCTAATCTTAAGATGTTCATCGAGGTCGCTACATAGCACGGACGCAGACAATGAGACATCGCAACATATCTGATCCTGAATTTCATGTGTCCTAACATCTATTATACGCCTATCTTTGGATTCAATATTAACTCATAAAACGAGCAACATAGCCTTGACCATGTTAGTCAGCAGGGATCCATACCTATGTGCAAGCATGTGGGGAAGTTGGAGGAACTTCGTTTGAAGCCTTCCGCAAACCAGAAATGCCACTGATGTCCGTCGACGGATGCACATGTCCTACCTCAATACCGCACAACAAATCTCACAACACACGTTCCTGCAAGTACGCCCTACAGTATTTGAGTGAACAGCAGTTTACTTGCGCGATACGAACTGACAACAGGTTCCGACCGCCGCGGCTTGTGCAGTGCGTGACCCCATCCCAGCAAAACGGGCCAATGCCATCTGCACCGGATCAGCAAAAAGAGGCAACAACCCCATGCTGACCGGGGCACTCATCTCATGCCCCAGCGGTAGAAGCTGTGCGGGAAGGTCGGACGCCGGAGAGGCCAGCACGCGCAGTTGCGACGCTGCCCTGAGGTCTGCGTCGCGCTTTACCTAAGTGGCCATAAAGAATTCTGTATTCGAGGAGTGGCTGATGGACACTGAGGGTTCTCTTTCGAAACCGTGTGGCTTCTGCCTTCATTTGGGTCCAAGCATTGGCCTGGAATCAGACACACTTCGTCTGCGAATGGCAACTGAGTCGAAGAAATCCAAACCCACTATAAGGGCATGTCAGCCGGGCAGCATGTGCAGAACACGGTGCCAGGATCAGAATTTGGGAGACCTGGTGCAATATTGCACTCCGTCATCAATCATGGCTGTTTCAACAGTGTATCGCAAATCGAACCGCTTGTATCGCTGATTACTTGGCCACGTACCGAACCGATCGAACCGATCCTTACCGCAGAATATCGCAAAACACACCCCGCCGGCCACACCAGTCCCCCCACCACACCAGCCCACCAGCCACACCCCTACCAGGCCCCCACCAGCCACACAGGCCCCTACTAGCCACAGCCTCGCTGGTGGGGGCCTGTGCGGCTGGTGTGGCTGGTGGGGGCATGGCTGGTGGCTCTGTGTGCCTGGTGGGGGCCTGTGTGGCTGGTGTGCCTGGTGGGGTGTGGCTGGTGGGGGCCTGTGTGGTGTGGCTTGTGTGGTGTGGCTGGCGTGCCGGGTATTCGGTATGACGTATCGCTACCGAACCGAACCGAACCGGCACTCCGTAATACGGGCAATACAAAAACCGCTAAATACAGCATACGTGTCGGTATCGACCGAACCGCCCGATTACAACCATGTCAATACAAGTGCATCAGAAAGCTAGTTTTGTCGGCCGATGCAGTTACTGCTGGGGTCTGGACTCCTGCATCCTGAGCCCAGCGGAGCAGCTCCTGAGGCCATGCTCTGAACAAATTGAGGGTCTCTTTCTGTCTGTCTACATGCTACGAGCTGTACCAACATGAGTCTCACTGGGAGTTGTCCCGCCTTTGCAAGCGTCTGGCGCTTTCCCTCAGCTGCCCCCGATCGAAGTTGAAGCATCGACAGCATTGGCATGCTCGAGGCCTGCGATCGGTAGGATAAGACGACTGACATTTTCATTACCTCCAGCGCTTTGAATGCCTGAACTCTCGTGCCTGGTAGAGCTCCGCAGCTGTCGTGATGGCAGGAACTTTCCTGACAAGGATCACTTCCGGCTGGGCCTGAACTATAGCCTCGACTAGAAGCAAGCAAGCAAAGGTGGGGAAGCCAGAACCACTTAACGCCGACATCATACAAGTAGGACGCAAAAATGCAAAACTTTCTCAGCATCCCTCAGCACCCTGCAACCCTAAAAACCCCAAAGCCTTAAATGCCCTAACAACCTTAACCACCCGAGCACCCCGAAGAGCCTACACCCGCAAACCGTATGCACGTTAAACGAGCTACACCCCAGCAGCTCCAAAACAATCACGACCCCAACAATCCCAACAGAGCCCCGGGCCCTTCAAAGGCATTGGCCATGGCCACAGGGAGGATGTGCCGATGCTGCACCTGGAAGATATATTTTGGAATTATTTGGACATGGCCTCATATGGGCTCTAGAGTCTTCTGGGATCAGTTCGTGATGCTTCCTACCTGAGTACATGTGAACTGCCGAGGCCACGACTGTTGCGATTAAGAAGATAGTTCATCTGAATATTAAGATGCTGACATGTCATGCAAACACATGTTCGCCACTATATCACTATCGGTAATCTGTTCATACTTTGCTACCTTTTCTGCCGTGTGCCACTGTCTACCACAGTGTCTCTCGCTACGGCTGCTGCCGGCGGGCAATCGCAACCCGCTGGAGGTCAAAGCTGGAGATCAAAGCGTCCACCGCCAACTCTCCAAGGTGGGCTATGCCTTCGGGGGCGTCTGGCGATGGGCATGGGCTCAGGATGTACCAACCTCAATCGAACAGGGCTTAGGGGGTTGCTTGGGGGCCAAGTCTGCAATCATCAACCTTGACTTCCTCCGAAATCCCAATACCTATGTGCCACAAAGGGCCCAGGATCTCCACATAGGGTCTTTGACGTTGATCGTTTTTGCTTTGTTGGGTGATTTGCGATTAAGGCTTCCATGCCTTCCATCCCGAAGCCGCGAAACCGCAACGGCAAGATGCAGCAACTCCGACACCTCTCAAACTCTCGAAAGTCTGCCAGGCTTTCGGCCCGAGTAGCCCCAAAGAAAGAACCACAATGCAAGAGAACGGCTGAAAATCCTGTGGACAGTGGAGCTTAGCAAGGTCTTGGGTCTTAGTATGGCCTGATGATTTTGGCTTTCTTGTTGCATCTGGCGTTGTTTACATCTTTGAACAGCAACACTGGTGGGTCCGATTGGGAGGTTCCAAGCGTTCCCGTGGATTTGACCGTGTGCTCAGACGGAATGGAAAGCATCGATCGTGGCAAAACTCGGCAAATCCTTTCTCGGCCGAGAAAGGGGGTTTGTTTTTGAACGATTGCACACGAACGTGAAATCTGACCGTGACCGTGTATAGTGCAAACAAGAACCGTCCAGTTATGGTTCTCTGCTGGAGGTGTGCTTCGCGGGTCAGCAAGCCGAAGGGACAGCCCGATGCCGCTGAGACTTCAACCGCAGAATGCCTTAAAATTGATGTGTGGCAGCCTCTCTAGTTGAGGTGCTTGCTTGAGGGTTCTCTAAGAACCCTGCATCCCTCAGGGCCTGGGACGGAACAGTTGAGAGTTGGGGTTCATGAGTAGCATGATCGATTCTTTCAGCCGCCTTACGGGGTGCTGGCTTGGCATATTGCCAAACCGTCGTCTACGCTTCGATACTGCGTCTTTGCAGTGCTGCTGACGATTCGAGAGCTGCCGAGAAGCTTGCCAACCATGGTCTCACATGACTCTCCATACTGTGATAGAGCATCATGTCTACTGCACATTCAGCTGATGCTGCACCGCACCACTGTCACCACCGAGGGAAGCCCGGCCCCAGGTCACCACGGATCCATTGCCAAGAATGGCCGCAAAAGCATGGTCATTGGCTTGAATCTGCTGCACATTCTTCAGCTGATCCTGCACAGCACTACTGTCACCACCAGCACCAGCTTCACCCCAGGTCACGACGGATCCATCACCAAGAATGGCAGCAAAAGCAAAGCGACCGGCTTGGATCTGCTGCACATTCTTCAGCTGATCCGTCACCGCGCTAGAGTCACCCCCGCGGCCAGTATCACCCCAAGTGACGACAGATCCATCCCGAAGAATGGCAGCACAGGCTCGGTCATTGGATTGGATCTGCTGCACACCCTTCAGCTGTGCCGTCACAGGACCACTATCACCACCAAGAATAGCATCACCCCAGGTCACGACCGTTCCATCGCCAAGAAGAGCGGAAAAAGCAGACTGACAGGCTTGGATCTGCTGCACGTTCTTCAGCTGATCCTTCACAGCACTACAGTCACCCCCACTGCCAGCAGCCCCCCAAGTCACAACAGATCCATCAACAAGAAGTGCTGCAAAAGAATAGCCAGATGCTTGGATGTGCCGCACATTCTTCAGCTGATCCTGCACCGGGCTACTGTGACTATTGTCACCTGGAGCGCCGGCAAAACCCCAGGCCACGACCGATCCGTCACCGAGAATGGCAGCAAAAGCCGTGCCAAAAGGACAGTTGCAGACTTGGATCTGCTGCACGTTTCTCACTGCACCGCCACGAATGGAACCCCAGGTTACTACAGATCCGTTGCGAAGAATAGCAGCAAAAGCGCTGTGAGAAGCTTGGATCTTTTGCACGTTTTGCAGCTGTGCCTGCACAGCACCGCTGTCACCACCAGCGCCAGCAAAACCCCAGGTCACGACTGATCCGTCTACACGAATGGCCGCAAAAGCGCTGGCAGAGGCTTGGATTTGCAGCACATTCTGCAGCTGATCCTGCACAGCATTGCTGTCTCCACCGGCATCCGCATCACCCCACGTCACGACGGATCCATCGTCAAGAATGGCAGCAAAGGCAGCGTCAGTTGCTTGGATCTTCCGCACATTCTTCAGCTGAGTCTGCACAGCGCTGCTATTACCGCCAAAGGCAGCTTGACCCCAGGTCGCGACCGATCCATCCCCAAGAATGGCAGCAAAAGCCGCAGTAGTGGCGCATATTTGCACTTGGTTTACGTGCAAGGTCAGCGACGCACTCTCCTGCACCCGGGTATTTCTTATCAGCGCGCGCGTGTCCAGAACGCTTCCGGACGAGTCCACCAGCCGCCCCCTTCCGGCTCCCAGTGCAGTGCATGCGCGATGTGTTAGTGTCTCCACCTGTTCTTCCAAGCCGACTTCCACCGTAGCTGTCTTGCCACTCAGCAGTCCAACTTCCACAACAATTGACATGGTGCAGGCTCAGGGTTACGAGTTATCTCGTTTGGCATGCCGTAGTGCCACTTCAAGGCAGTAGTGTTAGGATGAAAGCCAGACCTGCCGCAATACTTGCGACCAGCAACAGCCATTATGAGTCATGAGTACGTTAAGGTGCCTACAGCCAACTTGAACTAGATTCCCAAGCTGCCGTTCTGCAGGTGGTTCTAGTCGGAGCTGGTTCGTAAAATGAGCCTGGAAACAAGTACCTAAACAGACCAATCCTCATCTGGCTCGCAGGTATTGACATGGCCTCAGGAGGGATTAGCCTAGATAGCATTTGGGACGTATGGGCGCTTCTCCAGTTGCGTCCTACATCGACATCCTGATCCACGAACCGTGAACCCTAAACGCCAAAACTCCCTAAACCCGGAAACCCTCCAGACGAGTCTTTGCCGACTTAAAGTCCCAAGCCAAGCCTCCACATCCAGGCAAGACGAGCGTGTGGCCCCTCAGCTCCACTGCATCTCCTGTCGGCACCTGGGCGGCTAACGCAGGGGGCTTAAACGCTTAGAATAGGACTTTGAGGCATACTGTAGTCTAAGTTTTAGGAAACAAATATAGATACCTACATACAGACAGGTATGCAGTTACATACAGCTACATACCGTTACATACAGCTACGTACAGCTACCTACATACATACATGCATGCATACATACATACATACGTACATATATACATATATACATACATGCATAGATAGACAGATAGATAGATAGATAGATAGATCGATAGATAGATAGAACATACAGTTGCATACATATATATACATACAGATCAACATACATATATACATACATATACACACAGATTTATCTGTAAATGTAAAGCTATATGTATGGTGAAGTGCTGTTCTGGAAATTGGAGACATATTGGTTGCAAGATGCAGCGGCACGAACGGCAGTATCTTCGGACTCTGGACTCTGGAGATCTAATCGTGAGAGTCGTGAAACGGGTGATAAGAACAACCGAGTGTGGGATGCACAGCCACTGTTGCACAACATCTACAGGATCTTCAACTCCACGAGTCCATCATTCGGCTGATCATGACTTCTTATCCTGAGTCAAGGATGTATCATCACCTGCCTTGCTGATTGCTTTTCTGTGCGCACCTTGTGCTACCTGCCTGTTGCGCTTACCACCACTGTCGCTGGGACCACGGCCAAGTTCATGTCTTCCGAAGCAGGAGACGCAATGCCGCAACTCGCTTTTGAGGTATGAGTTGCTGAGCACTCTCAGTAGACAGTAGATATTTGGCACAGAGGCGGGCTTTAGATCTTCATGACCGTGCACCGCGGTGAGATTCCGCTGTCTCGCGCGATGCAGCTGGATGTGGCGTAGGGCTGTTGCAGGTAGAGGCTCTTGCTGCGATAAGCTGGTCGACACATTGTAGCACTGGCATGATACAGTAAACTCCTACTGTGTTCAGCCTGTTGAGACCTGAAAGCTTCGGCCAAACGAAGTGACGCAGCGGCAGCAGTCCTCAAGCAGCCGTGTCCTAAATAGTGCATAGCAGTATCTGGTGATCCAGGAAAAACATGACAGACATTGGAGCCTGCGTAAAGCATCTGAAATTTCTCTACAACAGCAGATGTGGAGTCGACCTGTTCTACACACACACACACATGTGCTCATGCGCTCAACATGTCGCTGCACATATTCTAGCTTGAGTGACACGTTCTGCTTCAAGTGCAGCGGCCGTAGCGGGTGTACGTTGCCAGGCATGCTGAAACGATAGCTCCAAGGGCACGACAAACAAGAACACACCGAGATCAATGGATTAAAACTCTGGAAGTAATGCGTGATGAAGAGGAACTGGCTTTGGTACGAGGACTTGCAAACTATCTCTAGATCAAGGAGGTTACGACACGCAACAACTTGGAGCTACTGCGGATCATCGCTGATCATAGCTATGTGAAGCCTCTCACCCCCGTCTAGACACTCGCAGCTGGCTTGGCGCTAGATTCGCTGGCAGCTCCTGGCGCTGACGGCCATCATGTTGACATCACCATCACCATCATCATCACGATGGTGATGGCAGCATCGTGCAGCATCTGTTGTTCTGATTGCTGTCAACACCAGTCCGGTTCCGAGTCGAATAGCAGCCAAAATTGAGAGAGTGTTTCGACCTATCGTCCCCGCCGGTGGCGTTTATGGCGGTACCCGGTAGCGGCGGACAAGACAGAGGCTAAACCACCCAAACACAATGGGCTCTCGGATCTCTTCAACCTCAAGACTCAACCTGTGACGCACTGACTGACGAGACACCGACGTGAAACATCTGATAGTCTTTGGGTTCGCACACAGCTTGGGCCGGCCCTTGCCAGAAACAGTTGACTTCTACAAGTTTTCATCGAAGTTAGTATCTTGACGATGCAGAACTGTCGAAAATAGCTTCGAACATCGTCCTGCTGCAGCTGCCTTCCTTGGTTGTAGTGCTTAAGGCCCAGAATAAACTGCTTCCCTCAGCTCTAGAAGCGGGCTTCCGGAATCGGATATTAAGGAAGTCGGATGCAGTACAACTCTCCGAACTGTTTGGCTTCACAGGACGAGCACTTGACTTGAGCCTCTGCACATGTACGAACTGACCTGAACACAAACAAGCCACGGCACAACGGAGCAGATAAATCTCGAATCCAGTGTCACCGACACCTTCATCCCTGCCCTGCCCATGATATATAGCTGCGTTCACCCCGAACAGCAATGCTAAGCCATTGAAGCGAAGACTCTGTGAAGCTTGAGCAGTCAAAGGACGGCTCTCGCCCAGTGGTTGGACCTCAAACAGCATGGGTCTGGGCACATCTGTCAGGAAGACGTGACAAGGGAAATGACGTCAGCCCGAGCTCCAGCCTTCAGGAAGTCCAGGAAGAACTTGCCGAAGACCATGCCTGTGTCCGGTTTTGATGCACCGTGATCGCGATTTCATCTTACCAAAACCTTTTCATGTCATGGGAAAGATCTCTTCAACTCACACCTAGAATGCCAGCATCTTGATAAGCCGATAAGCCGAAGCGGTGCATTGACATGAGGAGCACGAAATGCTAAGGCTGCCGCCAACTACTCCAGATGCGCAGACCCAGAAAAGGCCGCCCCATCTGGCACTTATGCGCTTCACGGCACTCAATACACTTGACACAGGGCATCTAGAATCTGGCGAAATCAGCTCCTGATCATTGCAGATAGGACTCACCTGGAAGCCGAGACTCATCAAGCGATGCAGCCCTTGAATGCTTAAGGCCCGGGTCCTGCCGAGATCCATGTAGCCGTAGGACGTGCCAGACCCGCTGAGCACCTGCTGTGCTTGTATCCAGAAGATGGTGAAGTACTGACTAACTCCTATCACAGACAGCCAGGCGTCCTAGATTGACAGTAGAAGGCGCGCGCCAACTTTGCGCTCAGCATTACAACTACAAGTAATGGTATGAGCAAGATTGTATCGTTTTGTCTTGTTTTGTCTGACGGGTTTAGGGTTTAGTAGGGCTGAGGACTGCTCCAAACGAGGGCACAATGCTACCAGTAGCAAAAACCATATCTGCAGGCCAAACGTGCCTGCTGCATGGCAGTCAGGCACAGAGAATGTCACCAAGCTGAAACATGCTGGCACCAGTTCTCAGAGAGCTGTACTCCAATGCAAGATTATCTTTTGGACGTGCTGAGTCCGTACGCATACACGAGCTCCTACAAGTATGTCATGCTTACAACAATATAGCCCAAATCCTCCACCACGTCGCTAGTCGCTGCACCAGAGCAATTGCCACGTGGACTACTACTACCAGTACACATCTACATGTTAGTGCAGCGCCTGTCTCTTGACAAGCCCTTTGGCACTACAAGCACCCGTAGCAGTCTCAGCTGGGCGTTGCACAAACCAGATCACCAGTGCGCCCATGCTCAAGGTCGGCAGTGTAGTCGTGCTGTTTTCCTTAGGCGAGGTTTCACACTTCGGCCTGAAGCTTTGCGTTATGCAGATTCAACAGTTTTGACGATCCGGAGGTCTCAGAGTCAGACGTAGTTGATCGTTTTCTGAGCTAATCCACCAACTTCATCCTATCCCTGCTTCCAGCCGTGGACTGCCTTGAGCCTGTGGCCCAGCTGAGCTCCATGCCACAACCGTGCTGCTGTAGTAAAACCTGGAACGTCGCATCCCGACAAGTTGCGTGATTGACGTGCTTCTTTCTTCGTTTCTTCTCAGCCATGTCAATCTGCTGAGGCATGCTCCGCTCTGCAGTGGAATGCTGTGGCTGAGCTGGCCGCAAGTGGCAAACCAACTCACAGCCGTAGAAGAAGAGCAAACAACAGCCTGCAGCAGATTTCTTCCGGATGACCAGCAATCTTCCTTATAACATTCCCAAAGAAAAGCCTCTTGGTAACACGACAGTGACAGGCTCCGACAAAATCAAAATCAAAAAGGAGTGTCCCGTTGCTGACACCTCCCGTTGCATCCACCTTGAACAGCGACACCAACAAGGGATCAAACAAGCTTACTCGAGGCTCCTCAGACCCGGAGTGAACCAGACAGAACGTGCTCCGGAAGCTTCGTGGACGATTTAGCACAGGTCGTGCGATCTGCCGTCTGCATGGCAACACTGAACAGTCTCAAGATTAACTTTTTGTAGCCTAAATTCCCGCCGGCCCGAGCCAGACCACGCAGCAAGCACAGAACAATGAAGAACCTTGCAGTCTGTCCTTCGTCCTCGTCTTGTTCAGCCATGTTTACTTCCCGCTGACCCCATCTCTCGTTTCTTTCTGCCTGCTACGCTTTCCTGTCTACCTTCCCGCCAGGTTTTTAGTCAGTGATTTCTTTGCATGCACACGGGAGGATTTAGTCGCATGCCTTCCTCCCTTGCAGAGATCCACTCCGTCTGCTCTAAAGGACCCAAAACACGCCCTACTGACGTCCCCAGAGACCCGCCTGTTAAAACGCCGTAGCTTCGATCCTGCCAAATCCCAAAGCCCTGAGAGCAGGCCCGGAATAGTGCCCTTCTTGAAGTTCCTATTCTAACCATTTTTTAAATCTAAGGAAAAAGTGCGATCCGCGTCTGGCTCTAGCTGGAAGGCCATTGCACCACGCCCAACATTAGGCCCTATGAACTCACCTTCCTTCCTTACGACGCTTCCGGCACTGTTCCGAAGAATACAAAACACCCTTGCTAGCCCGAGCCTGAAAGGACGGTCCAGCCGCAGATCAGCTGACACAGAAGGCCGGCGGACTGGAACCAGTTCATCGTTTTTTTCAAGCTCTTTCGGCTGAGCGATTGAGGGTTACAGTTCCAGGGGTCGGGATGTACTCACCCCCTAAGGGCGACGAAGTTGTCCGTGCGAGAGTTCTGTGACAGCTCGCAGCATCCATCCCAAGACCCGACACAAAACCCAAGCCTGAAGCCACTACGAACCTGAGGATCCGATACCTGAGCTCCGCACCCTCGAAACGGGACCTATGTGACGTAGAAACTCTCACACAACCACGAATCCCGGAACGCGCCTGCGCAATCAAGGACAGGGCGAACCACTGCACTGGAAGCTTGGGTCCTTAATCGACTCTTGGCATTTTGGCTCAAAGCCTCGTGGTTATGAATGTAGGGCGTGGAACTCTTTTGGAGTGAACAACGAGCCTGTACGATGTTTCGGCTACCGGAGCCTTCGGGTTGCCGTGGACGCCAGTACCGGTGAAGAAAAGGCCAGAAGTGGTTAAGAAAAAACCCTCACATATCCACCGTGGTAGCTCCTCGGCGACACAAGCAGTAGTTTTCTGATGCGTGATGCAACGGGTGGGCTTCTCGAAGCAACATCGGAACTTCTCTTTTGATTTGGTCGTGTTACGATCAGCACTGGGCCGAAGCAGACCACAGTGCTGTCAGACACAAGTACGTCTCAACCTAGGTGGGTCCGCGAAGCTGTGAACCACAGGACTGCTGAGCACACATAGTGGCTGTAGCAGCTTTGGGAATGTCACGACATACTCGCGGTGTCCCTGTGGCCGCTGAAACTCCTTCAGAGAGCATCTAGAAATCCAAGGTCGTAGAACGCTCTGTCTGATAACCTTTTTCATAGAAGCCTCGCCAGTAGGCAACGCTCTATCCCTGTGAATTTGGAGGCAGCCACCTTGATGACTGGGGACTTTGGTACTCGAGCAAGAACACAGCCAGGCTGTGTGGCATGCACCGCTGCTGCCGATCGGAATCCTACTATCAAATATCTTTGCCGCTGTCACAGTCTAGTCTAGGGACGACGTAAAGCACCTGCCGGCAGCAGATTGGTGGGTAAGTGATCATCGACATCTCTCGTCGACAATATGTGCTGTTAAATTTGAACGGCGAGTCTCCTTCCGCATCGGCGATTTGCTGAAGGCACGCCACTATCTACAGTATCAGGACAACGGTTTTGCTGCCGAGTCTAACTTTCAATTAGAGTATACTGTAGTTCAGTTCATTCTCGTATATCATGGTCTACTACAATAAATGCTTGCAGAGCGTGTACCTTCTGGAGTTCTTACAGCCAAGGAGCCGGCTAGAGCGGCAACGCTTGGGATTGGCGTTCACTCTAAAGATTATTCTTCAATGCCCGTCGCCTCCCTCCGGCCAGCTCTGGTGGCCACATTAAATCTGCGAATAGATTCGCCCAGGACTCTTCTTCCTCTCAGGTGTGCGAGGTGGTGCCTGCAGCTTGCAGGCTCAAGCCGAGTGTTTTTGCAGACAACGCCTAAGCCAACACAAGCATCATGCGTCCTCCATGCAAGAAACCCACTAAAGCACACTTTTGATTTTCTTCATCTGCATTCTCCTTCCTCGAGCTAGCTTCAGCGTTTCCCAGCAGTGGGAAGTCAAGGCGCCTGCCGCAGGGTGTCGAGTTCCTTGAGTAGCACATTCGTGGGCACCAGCTCGTCATCCCGGTATTCCAGCAGGCCTAGGGCAAGGAGGGCGGGTTTAGTTCTAGTAGAGTTTGGGGTAAAATGTATCCCGCAAGGGTTGGGACATGTGGTCCTTAAGCCCTGAAGCAACCTCCACCGGAAGGATGTGGGTACTTCTATACTAGTGCTGATTGTTCAGCCCCTTCCTTGCGGGGTTTAGGGTTTCCATACTAACCCTCATATCAACCCGTGAAGGAACCTCTAGGCCCAGGGGCTTTAGTTGAGGCCTTTCTTGCATCTTCCACTGGACGGCTCTTTTGCACCGGCCTCGGAGGATGAAGGCGCGGAGCAGGGCCCGCAGCTCACCTGGGAGAGGCAAGGCCTCTTCAGAGCTCTGGCACTTGGAACCTACGCTCTGCAAGCTTTATATGGAGCTTTGGTCGCAGTTGGATACCTTTCGAAATGAGTTTGTCCGAGCCCGAGCGGACGGGTCAAAACTTTGAGCATTCCCAGATAACTTGGATCTTTCCTGTCGGGGCGGCTGTCTTTGTTTAAGCAGCCTCCAACCCTGGCAAATTTCCACAGAGTCGCAGTGCTCGGTTCCCGGGCCATGGAGCTGTACCAGCAAATATTATGTTGGCCCGTATCAGCCTAGACTGAGCTGAACAAAAATGTGATGCGAATGCCGGTTTTGGATACCGAAGGCTGGTGTACCAGTTTTGAATGAGGCGGATCAGCACATGTTTTCCAATGTGGCAGACTGGCATGCTGGCATTGCAGCTGCTGATTGTGCAGCAGTCCCGTGACGAAGTTTTAATATCTCTACCATGTGCTGCCTCTGGCCTCCTGTATTCAAGTTCACCACACTTCGCCTGCTTCGACCTCCAACATCCCTGCTAACCAATGGCAATTTCTTTCGATGCTAGACAGATATCTGAGCGAATGCAGATAAGATTTCAGAACACGGGCGCAGCTTTGGCATCCCAAGAAGTTCAAACTGAGGCAGGCCAAGTTCAGGTGCACTTGATGGACAGTTTTGGATGGTATATGTCGCCTTTGCTGAACACCATCCGCATCAAACTTAACGGTGCCACATCCGCTAGTAAGCCTTTCTTTAACAAGATCGCTAGCGGTTGACATGCTATCCGGAAACAAGCTGCGATGTCATGCGCCAGCCGTATAGGTCGTTGGATGATATATGATATTCTGAAATGCTACATTCGTTGATTCAGGAGGACATATGCGACTACCGATTCGTGTAGCTGACTGTAGCTCAAGGCAGGCAAGCCACCGAGACTGCCGTGCGGGCTGATGTTTTGCAGCGCCTGGGGATATCTTATTTCCGAGTATGGTTTATGGAGTTTCGGGTGCTTGCCGAGTATCTTAGCGATGTCTCGACAATGCACGTGAGCGCGCGGTGCAGATGCTTGCACAAAATCTTTTGCAGGTTATGCCTTAAACGGTTGTTAATCCAACGTTGCACGCGTGAGGCAATGCTCTCATGACACAGTGCTTTCACGCGACCGACGTTTCCGAGGGTGCAAGGGTGTACTCTTCGAGTCCGCTTCGGCTGGGGTAATCGTCAGTTTCCCGAATAATTATTCGCCGCAAAACTCCCTGTCACACCCTCGACGATGAAACAGGGACCCAAGGTTGCATTCTGAACTGGCCCTAAATATGATACTGAAGCCTAACACCAGGGTACTTGCAAACAGCCGCCCTTTTGCCAATTGCATTCTGTACTCCCAGCTGTGCCTGTGTCTACTGCCTCCACACATTAATATAGCAAGAAAAGACAACCTACAACAGAACTGCTGTGGCACAGTTCGGCACTAGCTGAGGACATCTACTCCCAGCTTCTGATGCAGGAGCGCCTGCGCAGCACCAGCAACACCCCCGCGGAGCGCAGGTGCACGGCCTCCGAACGCAATCTGTACCGAAATGTCTACGATAGCAGCATTCAGGCTGCAGCCTCATGCGAAAGGACTATCTACATCGTCTACAGTTCATCCGACCGGTGCAGCAAGATGCACTGTCCCAAACAACACGAGATACTAGATCAGCAACATCAGCCGTAGCCACAGACGAAATAGTCGAAGAGCTCGCTGCGATTCAGACACATGGAGGAAAAGAGCGAAATACAATCTGAGTCCCAAAGAGAAGGGAGTACTAGTGTAACTAAAACTATGCCACTGCCACAACTGATAGTCGCAGACTTTGAGTGGCCCTGCTGCCAACTCTACATGCAAGCAGACATACAAACAAATGAAAGTAATAGCACAACATAATAACAATCAAGTCAGTCCTGGCATCCATGAGGAATGCAGGGACAAGGAATTTCAGTGATTTTTTGTAATCCCTGTCGATGTTTTCGCATCTGAGGTTGCCAAAATGCTGCCAGGTTCAATGTTCGCCAAAGTTCCTGAAATCCTGGCATCTATGGGGAGTGCGGGGGGAAGGAATTCTGATGAAATTCGATCCCTGCCAGTGTTTTCGCATCTTATGTTGTCAAAATGCTGTCTGTCTCAGGTGTCCCCGAAATTTCTAACACCTGAAATGCAAAAACATTGGCAGGGACTAAACTTCACCAAGATTCCCAAAATCCTGGCATCCATGGGGAGTGAGGGGGCGGATGGTTTCTCAGATTTTGGGAATTTTGGAGAAATTTGATCCCTGCCAGTGTTTTCGCATCGGAGGTTGCCTCCGTGATCCACTGCTTACAAAAGCAGCAAGCTCGGGTGGATCATGGGGGGTGCGGGGGCGTGAGCTAGTAGTCGTCGTAGTAGTAGTCGTCGTCGTCGGTCGTAGTTATCGTGGGCCTCAGAACTCATTCAGTGTTCCGGAGCAGCATAAAACCAGAGGGGGGGACAGGAGAAATGCGGACCAGGACGAGACCTGAATCACTGAAGGATGAGGACGGAAAAAAGTGAAGCGGACAAGCAGAAAAGGAGCATAACAGCGAAGCATAAAAGTAGAGAAGCAGAAAGCCGACAAGCAGAGCAGCGGAAAAACAGAATAGCGGAAAAGCAAAACAAGAAGCAAGAACAAGCAGAAAAAGAGAAGCAAACACAGGCAGAAGGCAGAAAGAACAGTGAAAAAGCAGATAAGCGGAGGAACAGAAAAGGCGAAGCGGAAAAGCGGAAAAGCAGAAAAGCAAAACGAAAAACAAGCAGAACACTACAAGAAAGCAAAAGCAGCAGGTAGAACGGGAGAACAGGAGCAAAGCCTAGAACACCACACGACTCAAACAAAAACAAGTACCAAAATACAACACAAAAACCCTAACCAACATAGACCTCCATAGCTGACATACGATAACATACCCTAACCTGCCTTAACATGCCATGACATTGCACTCCGCACCATGCATTACAGTTCGTTACGCAGCACTACACTGCACTGAACCACGCTGCGCTGCTTTACATTGCATTGTAGGAAACTACATTGCAGTACACTGCATTATGTTACCTTGCAATACCCTGCACTACATTACACGGTATTACATTACATTGCATTAACTTTCACTGGACTGCGCTACATTATGTTGCTGCTGTGAATTGCATTCGGTTCGTTACGCTCCATTCCATTCCACTTCGGTCCATCCCATTCCATGCAACAACACCATCACACACAGGCACACTCACATACGCAAGCGAACAAACAAAAACACACGCACATGTGCAGTTACCGTTGTGCAGAGGCGACCCAGTACCCCCATAGCCTAGTTACGTGCTTCGATCCCAGCTTGGGTTCGCCTGCAGCCAGCAGTGATTTGAAGCCGGATTCCATCGGCACAGAAACCTGGCTTGGCGAGATCTCATGTCCTTGTTGGGGCCTTTTGTCTATGATCTGGCTCAGGACCTTTGTAGCATAGCTTTGGCTTCTTGCGTTCGCAGAATTAAGCCTAAGGCTTGGGTGAAGTTCGAGCCGTAGACCCTGAAGAACACCTCCAACCTTCGACTTTTGCGACCCTAAGAGACTCTCTGCCCCTTTCGCTCAGAAGCTCACCCTGGCCTTGGGAATGATTCCGGCACCTTCTGCCCACCCGGCGAAGCTGCGAGGCGGCTCCTGTGGAAGGGGAAAGCAGTGTTTCTTTTGAAAAGAATTGAAAAACTAGGTATTGCATACTTTAAGAGACTTTGGAAACTTAATGAAATATCACGCAGGGACTCTCGCAACACCAAGCTGACCAAGCTTCTTCAAAGCTGCCGGAAGCAGCTTCCACATGTTGACGGGGCAGGGAAAGGAGTAGCACCATGTAGTGTCTGTAGAAGCAGACCTGAAGGCCGTGACGAAACAAGCCCTACAAGTATAGACAAAATGCCGCCCAAAGCAAGCACCAACAACCTTACTGTGTGTGTGTGTGTGTGTGATGAGTCGACATATGCAGCCGGCGTCGGTATCGAGCTGTAGCCACACGAGACTCCGATGTCCTTCAAGAGCACAACGATCTGTTTGTTTTGTGTGGGCTTGGCCAGGTCGTAAGTGTCCTTCTGACATGCCTCAGCCAGCAGAGAGCTGCAGCGAAATCGTTCAACCATGCAGCTTGCTTGCTGTGGTCATTAATGTCCATGCATGTCCATGCCATGGGAGCCGAACAAAGCTTGGCAGCCCGCGGCCATTGTCAACAGCTCTGAAACCACCCTGTTATGCGGGCAACAATCCCGGAATCTCCGAATCTCTGCTCAACTCACGGCTTTGTCGCGAAGGCTCATAGAGGAGGACGGCTTGCTGCGCATCGGAGTAGCTCCATCCGCGGTCGCGCAGCCGCTCCTGGACCTCTCGGGGCTTGAGCATTTATCACTATGTCGGCTTATGCCGTGATTGCGGAGGGTCTGGAGCAAAGATCTCAGCGGTTCCGCTACTGCTCTCCTCTTCGAGAATGGGCATAATGTTAAGCTTTGCAGTCGCTTATGTACCAATGGGCACAGGGCTTTACGACTAGGATCTAGCATCATCATCTAGCGAGGAGAAGGCTCCGCTATCTTGGAGCTGCCGGCGGACCCGACAAAGTGTGAAAGCCGGCAATGCCAACTTTCGGGGTAGGGCCGGGTTTCGCCGGCAATCATCCTTATCGTAATGCAGGCTTGGTCAAGTGTTCAGGGTGCAGGCTGTGCAACGGCTAGCGGCTAGCCTGCGAAATGCGGTGCAGGTCTTGGTGGACTGCACGGGTCCTGCCTCGTTGAGAGTCGGCTCGATCCTGTCTGCATACAGTTCGTCGATCACCTGGCGGTTACTTGCAAGACAGAGCGTTGATCAAGTGATCAAGCCAAGCGGCATGCGTACTGTAGGTTCAAGGATGGGTGAGTTGTCAGAACCCTGGAGATTCTGGATCGCGGCAGGAAAACTCAGTTCTACAGGTCCTTGGCCAGCACCTGGCGCCGTCTGTTCAGGCTTCTCTATCGGCCTGAACTCTCGTTGTTCCGATGTGAACGTGAACTCTAAAGTGACGTACATATGTTAAGTGCCATCAAACCCAATTTCTTCGGCAGTGAAGGCGACGGGGGGTACAGGAGTGAGAGAAACCATGCAGTCTAACGACCTAGAGGTCTCGTGGATCGAGGGCTGCATCTTGAACACCCCAAAAAGCCGAAAGGGCCAAGGAACACTCCAAAAGGCCGGTTCTTGAACGGGCAGAAGCAACCGGGTCGCTCTGCGTCATGATTGGAACTGGACCCTGTGAGTATCTGTTCTCGCAAAACCGTCTTATCACCTCTTCCATCCACAATGAGATGACTGCTTACCCAAGCCCCTGTCTCTCATGAGCCCACTCAACACAGACAAGAACCCCAGGAGCCCGTACGCCATAATTGCCATACCTCACCATACTTTCGTACATCTTCCTGCGTGCGTCGGGTCTCTGATTATGAAGCCCCCAAAGCGGCCTTCCGCATGGAGGAAATCCGACCAGCCGAAATCGATTCCCGCAGGTTCCTGGACTCGGAAGCTCGGGCATGCAAAATCGCTCATTCTTCAAAGACAACATCGAAACAATGGGTTTAGGGTTTGGAGGTTTAGGGGTTTAGGGGTTTAGGGGTTTTACAAAACAGCAAGCATACTGTCGCGAAGCACAGCAGCGAATACTGTAGCAACGAATAGCAGAATTGGCCCCGTAGGAACAACTGTAGGGACAGGACTCTTCGGACGTGAGCTAAGCAGCAGTTACTGACCATGATAGCAGTCATAGAAAGCATTGTGACCTTTGACATCGTGACGATAGCCGGTACGAGCAAGAGTTCGGGAGTTGGCGGGAAAACCTGGAAGGCATTGCCTTAATGCACTTAAAGTTCGGAGTCGTCTGACGATCTACAAATAGGGTCTCATGTAAGAGTCGTGTATGGCTACAACATTGCGATAACATTGCCAACTATGTACCATTATGGGCTTGCCTCATGGCTTCCTCTTCGGGCGTTTGAGAGCAGCGCTGAGGCAACTTCTCGTACCACAGCTCGAAGCCTGCCAGGAAACATGTTCACGTGCTTCTTGCCTCGGTTTCTGGGTCGCGGGTCCGAGTTCAGATCTGCTTAGCGCTTGCCGGCTCGGGTTCTCGACTTCGCGGGGCAGCTCAAGCAAAGGCAGCCCCGTGGCAGGTGAATGACAGTCCGGAGTCTGAGGCATTCAGCGGTAAGCAAACACCATGGCAGGACCCTGCAAGTCGTTCTTTTGCTACTGCGCCTGTTGGTGGATCACGGAGTAGGATGCATGGAGGGTTGCCACAATGTGGTGGAACCAGCAGGAAGAGCTCAGGCTTCAAGGCACAAACCTTGGTGCAATTGCCAACATCCCGTTTCCAGGAGGCGAATATACACCGCATGCCATCCGTAAACAACGGGTCACGAGTCCTTGCCAACATACATCTCGGATCTCGCAGTAAAACGCACCTTGTGCGTGGAACCTCTTGAGCTTGTAAGACTGCGCATCCAAATCTTTCTGAACACTTGAGCACCAAATCCCGGATGGAGCAGCTTGGCGGCGGCTGCAACATAGCGGGCCTCATCTTTGTCTTTCTTTGTTGGCGCCGTCATGCGGAGCAGTTTTTGCACCTGCAATCATGGGTGGCAAGATTCTTGGTTCAGAGTCACAAGCCAAGCCAATCTCCCTGCCGCAGAAACCATGAGTGAACTGAATCCAGGACAACTTCCAAAGGAAGGGAAAGCTGTGAGCCAACAAGACCGAACCTTAGGCCTGCACATACAGCCAACCCCAAACGTCCAAGAGGGAAGGGAGGCCTCGCCCAGGTACGGCTTTGTTTCGCTCCTGGCAGAGTTGGCAGCGGTGTTTCGATGTTCTTGCTTGTCTTGCTTCTTGCCAATAGCTTGAGCCTTACCTGAGAGGCAAGGAATTTTGAGGCACTCGGACTCTTCGGAAGCAGCCCTCGAACTGTGCGAGCTATCACGTGCATGGGGCGGAAGCTGAGAGGCAGCACTTGTAGAGACTTTTGATGCAGTCCAGGACCTTCTGCTGCAAACCTCAGCCAGAAACGGCTTGCCTGTGTGGGCAAGGCATGTAAACAGGCCAATTCTGAATCCAAGGCGCATTTCAAGTTCTGCGCATCCCGCAGACTTGATGGCAATGTAAGGTTGCCTCGGCACCCAGCAGGGCCAGGTAGACCAGCCGGATGTGAAGAGGAGGGTGCAGCTTCATTGCCACGAACTCATGCAGGTCCGAAACTGGCTTATACCGAGCAGCAGCATTTGTTGCGAAAGCGCTCCAAGTCAACCGCCATTTCCGACATGCTGTCTGGGACCTTGCTGGCAGTTATGTAGCCAGCAGGCATGGTTAAGACTCTACAGACTCTCGACTTTAGCAGCTTTCTTGTCGCCTCCCCTTCCTGGACGAGCAATGACACGAACACGAAAGCCAGACGCCGTCTCAGCCAAGAACAGTTGAAGACTTGGCTCTGAAGCCTGAAATCCATTCAGAGCCTGAAAGGTAGCCCAGATGCCAAGTCCCTCCAAACCTCTGCCGCCCGCTATCCTACATGATGTTGTATGCTGTATACCAGTGTTGGCAACGTGGCATGCTACAAACACTTTCGGTAGTTTCTTCGAGATAGTAGCGTGTTCATACTTATATTTACATATGTATATGTACGTCTATGTATGTTAGCATGCATGGATGGATGGATGGATGGATGGATGTATGCATGTATGTATGTATATATATATACACACACAGACACAACAAGCACACACACAAAACAAAAACAAACACACACACACATATACATATATATATATACACACACACACATGACATAACATAACATAACATAACATAACATAACATAGCATAACATACATGTGTACATACATATACATATACATATATACATATACATATATACATACATACATACATACATACATGCATGCATACATACATACATACATGTACATACATATACATACATATACATGCACATACATACATATACATACATATACATACACATACGTGTACATACATATACATATATATATATACACATATACATGCAAATACATACATATACATACATATACATATACATATACATATATTTGTATATACATACATAGACATATACATATACATATACATATGCATATGCATATGCATATGCATATACATACACATACACATACACATACACACATACATACATACATACATACATACATACATACATACATACATACATACATACATGCACACATACGTACATACGTACATACGTACATACGTACATACATACATACATACACATACATGCATGCACGCATGCACGCATGCATGGATGCATGCTACTAGGCACACGCTCACTGACAGCGACACATGCGAGAGCATGCCGCAGACGCCAAAGAATATGAAGGTGAAGATACAGAGCTTGATGAGATGATATAACGTCTATAATGCGTTCCCCGAAGTAGACGCCTTGCAGATGCGTAAAACACCCGGTTGATACGAGATAGCGCCGGGACCGAGTACAAACAGAGAGGCATAGAAGCAAACGAACATACATTGGTCATACGCACATACCGACCTATCCCAACTTGTATACGTATATGACAGAAAGGACTCAGAAAATGTCACCATACATCACTACACACTTAAGCAAGAAAAATGAGTCACCGGCCAGCCGCAGTCAGGGAGTGACAATCGATTCGACTACGGCTGAGAATCAAATTCTGCGGATCGGCCGTGGCAGTTTCACATTGATGGATGTCCAAGGGCTCCTGAGGTTTAGAGGCTTTGATTTTGGAATGTCAACGATTATTCTGCAGGCGCTCTTGGGGCTTCAGGGCTTTGTCCTTGAGAGGGGCTTTGACTATGGGGGCTTCAGGGTGTAGGGTCTCGGCTTCAGCAGCAGGGATGTTCGGATTTGACCTGCTGCTTCAGAGACGTGGGCACATCTCTGCTTGGATAGCTTTACTTCACAGACCCTCTGGCTGCAGGCGCGGCTCATGATATGTCAATGTACTTTGACTGCTCATGCCAATGAATGACAGGACTGCCGAATTCTACGGGCAGCAGGCTTTTCACTTGTCTTCCCCAACAACTGCAAGTCCAACCCCTGCATGTCAGTCATGAACATCTTGGACTATACATCCTCACTTCCATGCTGAACTTGCGCTGCCTTCTGCAAGCCAGTGCTTGGGAATCGGGCGCATGGGCATCTGACCCGAGGAGATCACCACTTCGGGGTCCTGCGGCGGAGGATGGTGCTGGATGGTACGAGTTTCAGGTTCAATCAGGGTGGGCTTGTAAAGGTCTGCCGGTACCTACTGCAGATCAGGTCAGGTTTCATATATTACTATGCCCTGAACACTGGCGCTTCGATCAGGGCTGCAGGAGCGGCCCTTGAGACCTTCCGACTCTACGCTGACCCTCGAGCCCGAGCTATGCTGGAATGCACTCCCCTCGACAGTCTCTCCACATCCTTGCCCAGCCGGTAATACTGATAGATCTTCATCAGGTCGCAGAGGAGCCACTGGGAAGCAGTATCGCAGGTCAGGGGTGCTCACGTCTTACCAGCAACAAACTTGAATGTAGGCATAGGGCTGAAGGGAGCACCGGTCTAGACGGCTCAATGCTTGAAAAAGCTTGGGGCAGTGGACCCTGACAGCGGCTGACGGCCATTTCAGATGGATTCTTGTGTCTAGGACTGGCGTTTCGAGATCGCAGGGGCTCTGCACCACTCTTGTTGGCAATCATGTGGTGAATAAACTGGGGTCCCGGCTATGCAAATGAAGATCGCCAAGACTAGAATCACGCCAGCGTGACCCGAACACAGGAAGGCAACCAGCCCTGCCTCAGATTGCACGACATGCAGAAATGTGCTGGATTCGACCACTTGGATGTTCTTGGCAGCTAGCTTTCCCGCTCCTACGATTTTCAGCTGATGCTGCAATTGTGTCATTCGCGGGCCTACTGCTGAATGCATTCGGCTCAGGCCGCGGCGGTGATAATTGCAACGCAAATGATTGTATCCATGCCCGATGGCACAACGTGCCTGCCGACGGCATTAGTTGAGCCCGTGATCCTTCAGCTGTCACATTCAACTTGCCCTTGCAATGTGCTGGCGAGACTTCGGCTCAGTCTCCATGTCCAGGCGAAGGGAGTCACCGCCTTCCATAACGAAGATGTTCAGCCACAGCTGGGCTTCGGTGGCAAGAGAAGGTCAAAGCAAGAGGACAGCCACATATACCGCGAGAAGCACGCTCGGCACTGCCATGCATACTGCTGCAGGTTGTTGGCCCGCAATCTCCCTGGTAAACCATGTGCATACATGCGGGATCTATCTTGATGGCCTGAAGACGCTTGCGACACCACGTGTATTTCAGTACCTGCTTGCTGCGGCGATCCCAGGTCTTTTGTAAATCGGCAAAGGCAGCTGCAGGCATGAACAGGCTGAACACACGCGCGTGCATAATGCACACACCCACACAGTGCAGCAAGAAGCAACAACCGCAGCTGCATCATCATCATCATCATCATTACCATCATTACCATCCTCATCCAGCTCCTCCTCATCATCATCACCATCATCACCATCATCATCATCACCAGAATCATCAACACCCTCATCGAAAATAACAGCAGCAACAACAACAACAACAGCAACAACAGCAACACCAGCAACAGCAGCACCGGCACCACCACCACCACCACCACCAATAACAACAGCAAAGCCAACTGTACATGTTGCATCAGATTATGCACGTACATATATGCATACAAACATACATACATACATACATACACACATGCAAGCATGTATGTGTGCATATATATATATGTATATGTATAGATGTAACTACCAACTTGCCTTTACAAATCTCGTCTTCTTCGTCATGCTTTTGATGCCTGCTACAGTGGAATATGCATATCTATATATATATATA
>CAJNJA010032286.1:6604-30220 GCA_905231915.1 Symbiodinium necroappetens
CCCCCCCCCCCCCCCCCAAATTCCGATGCGGCAGCTTCAGCACCGAGCGGGGGTGGGGGTTTAGGGTCTAGGGTCTAGGGTTTAGGGTTGAGGGTCTTGCTCCCGAGGACAATCACAGAAAACACGCTGCCACGCTACTTGCCGAACAGGCCGGGAAGTTTACGATCAGCCTTGAGGCAAAAACAAGTTGCAGGCATCTTGCAAACGGTACCGACAGTTATCTTCTATGGAAATTGGATTAAACTTTTGCAGTTAGTGTGAGGTGCTCGGCAAGGGCTCAGGTTCTTCTGATTTATCGTGCTGTATGATCAACACAGTTCTCATTATCAGTTGTTCGGCAGAAGAATGCAGAAGCAGTCCCCAAAGCTCTAATTAGCCCATAAGCCCAAAAAAGGGAGGACGTGGTAGGGGGCGAGAGTTTCGAGGGCATAGGATATAGTGGGCTGGGGATTTAGGGATTTGGGGTTGTGGCTCTTGAGTTAGGGTTTAGTCGGTTTAGTATTTAAAGTTTTTTTTTTTCCGGTTTTGGTGTTTTACGGTCTACGCTTTAGGTGCTTAATTTTGGCGTTGGAGTGAAGTGTAAGATGATGATGAGCTGGTGATCACTTATAGAAGGAGTCATGCTTGTACTGCACCTTTCTTCAGGACGGACCATGCAGGATTTAGCTGCCTTGGATTGATATGACCTGGGTACGGACAATGCCCGACGCGTCCCCTTGCTGGTTCGGTTCATCATCACAGTACTAGCCATTCGTGCTTGCTGGCTCCAGTGTGTAGAAAGTTGCGGGCTTAGGAGCGAGTGCTTTGGAAAATGTTTCGAGTTTTCAATGAAATTCCTGGTTTGTCGTTATTGTTCAGTTAGGATCCTAGCCGCAGGATTGGTTGGCTAAGAAAGGAGCTACATTGGATACTACATTATTACATGTATGCTCATGTCTTCATGACTTCCCCGTGTAGGCTGACCCTTGCTATGTAGCAAGCTTTTCCAGAGTGGTATGAAGATCTTGCACAAAGTTGTGCCTCTTTGTTGGTTGCATGAGATCCACGGTAGGCATTTTTGGCAGTTTTTTGTGCACTCATGTAGGCTTTGGTTGTGCAGCAACATCACTGCCCTGTGAGCCTATGGGCGACATGTCGTGAAGGTTCAGGCTTATAAACGGCAGGTCTAGGGGTCGAAGGTTCATGGTTCGGGGTTCAGAGGTCGTTGGGTCTTGGTTGTGAGTTGAAGCTGATAGTCGAGTACACCAGCCCTGCACCCCAAGTTGCAATGCATCAGTCCTGACGTTGGTAATGCATGCAACACTGAACCATCAGACACAAAACTACGAAAGCCCTGAGCACTGAAACCCCAAACTCATGCCACCAAACCCTTAAAAAAAAGACACAAGATTCAGGCCAAAGGGTGCTGGCAAGGGCAAGAAGGGCTACGGCAAGGGACACGGAAAGGCGCGAGACACAGTGTCTCAGTGAGGGCTGGAGTGCACGTCTCAAAGGCTGGGGATCCTACCCTACCCATAGGCCCCAAAGTAGTTCCTTTTTGGGATTACCTTATAGGATCCTAAATATGAACCACAAAAAGGAACTACTTAGGGGGCTATGGGTAAACCCTAAACCCCAACGGTATAGAATCGTATACCATTGATTAATGGTCATTCTTTATTGATGCAGAATCTACATAGTGATACAAGCGAAATTTCGAAATTGAAGGCATGGGCTTAGGTTTAAGACTAAGGAGCACGGTGATGGCATTTTGGTGGCATTTCGTGTCTTCCGCGTGCTAAAGCGGTTTTGCACTGTCCAGCTTGAACATACAGGGGCTTTTGTGAGTGTACAGTACAATGGCCCGGATGTCTATGAAAAATTGCAGCCCCGTCAGTCAATGCTCTCCGGAGCGTTGTCCACAATTCGGGTCGTGAAGCCTCCAGTACCTAAACCCTCAACGTGATTACACAAGAGAGCCTAAACCCTAAACCCTGACCCTAAACCCTAAACCCTAAACTCAGAGCTTTCTAGGAAAATCAGGATCTGGTCTCCAGCTGCTGGTCTCCTCTTAGATTGCAATCCTCGTGTTTGCAAAGTTGAACAAACCGCGGGTAGGCGGCATACATGGGTGGTTGTCAAAACTAGGACCCCCTTTTTTGGGCACCCTAAATAGTAGCTGCCGTATTAGATTTAGGGCCCAATTATGGGACCCGAATTTAGAGACCCCAAATATTAGCTGCTATTAGATTGCGGGCCCAAGAAGGGACCCTAATTTAGAGAACTGGCCACATGGGCTTAGGGTTTTAGGGTTAGAGCCTGAAGCAGTGTTGGCAAGGTGTTCGCAGTAGGGCTGTTTAGGGTTTTAGGGTTTAGGGGTTGTGGGGTTTAGGGGTTTAGGGTTTTAGGGTTTAGGGGTTAGGGCTTAGCCCGGGTGATGTAAGCCGTCAAACATATAGGACCACGATGCGAGTTTACACGCTCAAAGACATGGTGTCCGTCCTCCTCTCCTCTCTCCTTACCCAACACGTTCTCACTTCCTTGGCGTCTGAGATACTGTCTTTTTTCTTTTCGGGTGTTTGCATTTCAGGTGCGCGCGTGCGCTTGGTAAGTTGGTGGGTGCCCCATCCTAACTGCAAAGGCACCTAAACCCTAAACTGAAGCCCTAAACCCAAAACCCTAAACCCTAAACCCTAAAGCCCCGTTCGAATTACGAAGGCCCCTAAAAAAGGCAGTTTGAGGAGGCTGTCGGGCTCTTGCTGGTTTTGATCCCAGTGTCAGCCCCAGGCCCTAGACCTTCAACCTAAACTTAAACCCTAAGCCTAAACCTTATCCTTGACCTTAAACCCCAAACCTGGAACTTGAACGCTAAACCCAGAAAGGGCGACCCTGCACCCGAAACCGTAACCCAACAGAGGCCCGGTGAGTTCAACTCCGGTTGGAGACGAGAGACAAAGCGGGCGAATGCTTTCAGACCTTCGGGATTTTAGGGGCCTTCGGGATGGTTTAGGGGTTTGGGGGTTTAGGGTTTAAGGCTTTGGTTTTTCTTGGGGTTCCGGGGTTTAGGGTTTTGGGTGTAGGGGTTCGGGGTTTAGGGGTTTAGGGGGTTGGGGAGTAGGGTTCAGAGTCTAAACTTACCTCCACCAAGAAAAGCAGATGAATCCAAATCGCAACAGCCTGAGGCCCCAAGCCTTGAATCCTGGACCCAAGCCCGAAACCGTTTTGCGAATTCTGAGGACTTCGGACTGCAACACGGTTTCGGGTGTCATATAGGTAGTTCTCTAACTTAGAATCCCTGTTAGGGTCCTGTTTGTAAGAGTGCCGTACTTTTTTGGGGTCCTGAAAGGGGACCCTACTTGATAGAAGTATCCATACAGCTCAACAAGAGTGGCAATCTTTGCTTCAGAGTTTCTGCGTGTAGCCTTGAGAGTTGTGAGTGCTTGGGATTGTGGAGCTTTCGGGCTCTTGTGCGAGGAAGGCTCAGGGCTCGGGGGTACAGGGTTGAAGGGCGGGTTTTGGCTTTGGGGTTTCGGGTTCAAGGTCGCTAAACCCTAAACCCTAAGCTGTGCTACAAGCTTCACCGGTGTGTCAGCTGATTTCGCGGCATCTGCAAGACCATCAGAATCAGGTCACAGCACTCCCAGCCAGGCCCCTGCTGTGAAATGCCAATCTTTCCTGACCGATAAGACAGTGTATGCCGTCCAATATTCTCGTATGCATGCATGCATGCATGCAAGGGTGTGTGTGTACATATAATATATATATATGTATATGTATATATGTGTACACACACACACACATATATATATATATGTATATGGTTGTGCGCTGTGCGGACAGTCCACCCCCCGCCCCCTCCGTCCCCCCGTCCTCCCCCCTGCTCCCGCCTTAGGCGCCTGTGGTCCAGGTTTCGAGGAGGGTGACTGAACTCCGAAGCTCAAGGTCGCAGCCGTTCCACGGGAAAAAGGGGGGAAGAAGGCATAAACTTGCCTAAACCGCACCACCCAATCATTCCACACACAAGCTGAAGGCCCAAGCCGTTCCAGAGGGGAGGGGGGATGACCAAAATGGGGATAGCGCAACCATACATGTCCTCCCCCTCACCCTGTGGGGCCAAGGGTTACCTCGGTGTGGAATCTAAAGAAAAGTCTGGAGCCGGGTAAGCAGTCGCTAGGCAAAACAGTGCCCAGAACTGTATTGCGGGACCCACCCGCCCCCCCCCGATATACATTTACCCGGGCCCTGGTTTTTTTCTGGGTACGTGGCAGTCCATGGTGTGGGATTAGAGGTACGTCTGGGCCAGGACCACTGGCTGGAATAAGTTTTTCGTGCCTGGTGTCCCCCAGGTTTTATTATATTTCTCGAGGGGGGGCCTCCCAAGTAGCAGTTGGAGCTGTCTGTAACCTGTATAACCGATAAATACACGCCACCAGGGCACTAGAGCGTCACGCCCTGCTGGCGTGCAGGTGCACTGGCATGATTTCCGCAACAGATTTCCAAGCGTACAAAGACAAACATCCACTACAGGACTAAAGAAGAACATGCGAGCGACAAAAACATGGGCCCCCATGACTTTGTGTACTCTCATGTTGACCCTTGGAGTTTCCCGGAGAGAAGCACATAACTCCTGAACCGTCGGGGTGAAAGGCAGCCGGTTCACCAAAGCGGGTGGGGCCCTGGGGCCCTGTCCAGGTGAAAACCACGCAAGTTCCGGTCCCTCGGAACCCTAGGCCTCGGCCCGTTGCACCGCGGGGGTCCTCAGACTTTTCAGTGAACCTAAACTGGCCAGTGAATCATGCCATAACTCAACGATCAGGCTTATGTTGGCGGGGCTGCCGGCCTCTATGCAAGGCACGGATACAGAAAGTTGAGGCGTTGGCTTCGTGTTTAGGTGGAGTTTGCTCAGAGTCAACCAGGATGATCTGGCTAACATTAGCCGGGCTAGCTGATGTAGCAGACTGCTTTCGCATTCGTGGTCCGGGGATGTGAGCTATCCGAGTCTGAGATCTTAAGCGGTCAGAAGGGGCGGCTTCGTGACAAGATCAAATCGCTGCTCGAAAGCTGCTCAAGTCTCAGCAGATACCAAAGGCAGATGGCGGTCTTTCGCCATTGCATGCCTCATGATCAACAATAACGTAAACGTGGCGAGAAGAGATTGCCAATTCAGGCTCGTGCCATAGAGAACCACCGTTGCCGACAAGGCCAAGCCCAGTCAACCACACTCACTGCAAGCACGAAGTGAACAGGTGCACATGCACTCCGGTGTTAACTCCGTCGTTCTGTCTAGCAACTTGACGGCGCCATGCGCCGAAGAGCTGACGTGACTCCCGCAGAGGTTCCTGAGTTCCCGACTTGTTGTCGACAAGCCGCAGTAGCCAAGGAATGTCTCAGATGTCGAGCCAGTGGCGATGAGCATGTCATGAGGATCGTACATCTTTTGGATACTGCACCCTAACCTTGGTGCCGCCGACGCAGCCTAGAGTTCCGCAGGAGTTCTTTGTTTCGGAGGTGAGGGTTTGTCAAGCCATGGAATGACAGCACACTGCAGTCGTGTGGGAACTTCGTCTTCATCGTCCACTATATCCTAGAGTCCGCTCTGCCTGAGGTGCGCGCTTTCATTGCGCCTCTCAGCCTGGACTGCGGCTCCAAGCGCAGGCCCAGAGCTGCTGGGAGGACGTAGCTGAGTGTGACATGTCCGCGAGTTTCGGGGTGGCCTCAATAGTCTACAGCTGTCTACAGGACAAGTCTCCAAGATTGAACAGGCAGCGTTTTGGCGAAAGCCAGGCCTGCCGGCCTTGTGCCCGTTCAGGTCCTGGCCGACTCGACGCCGGCGGTTGCGCCGAAGACGTTGTGGCAGGTTTCGGGAGCTTGTGGCTTCGGGTTCTGATCAAGGGCAGCTTCCATGCCTGTCGAGGTCCCGAATCCGGGGTCCAGACGGGTACCCACGGTTTGGCAGCAAGGTGCACGACCTCCTCACGAAGGTGCCGTTTTTCGCCGAAAGTTGCGATTTCCCCCTAAAGCTCCTCAGTCGCCTCTCAGGAGGCGGCCGTGGACGTGCCGGCGCTGCAAGCGGAGCTTTCGGAGAAAGCCCAGGAGGCACGGATTTCGGGGGTGAAGCCACGCGTGGCGTGCGCCCTCTCTTTGTGGAGAGTTTCTTTTCTTGCTCACGCTGTGCTCACGCTGTGCTTCGCTGCCGCCTCATGCCTTTCAACTCCGTCCGGTGGCCAAGGTCCCAACTTGTAGGCTCGGTGTAAGAAACGACGCATGGAACGCCGACAGCGTGGATCTTGTCTGCTGCTTCTGTTCGTGCTGGTGCTGGACTCTAGCTCCAGCAGATCTTTTTGCACCCACCTGTGGTCTCGCTGCGCAATCCGATTCGGTCCAGTTCAACGGGCCGCCACCTCTCTGCAAGATGCCATTGGCTCGCTGCCGAACGGGTCCACCTTAGAACTGCCACCAGGCCAGTACTGCAACACGCAGCCGATCGTGATCAACAGGAACATTACTCTTCTGGGGTCCAACTGCAGAAGGACCCAGTTGTCTGGCAGCTTCATCTTCGAGGTGGGTGCCGAGAACGCAGTACTTCAAGACGTGGACATTGTCAACCAGGACCGCTTTGTTGCGGTCCACCTGCGCTGCAAGGGCCGGCCAAGGGTGCAAGGTAGGGTCTGCAAGGTGAGAAATTGTTTTGAAAGACCAACCCCAGAAATCAGCAGAGAATTGCCAAGCACTTCGGGAAGGCTGCCACATTGAGAGCCGCGGCATCGGCATCTTGGCTGATCCTCCCCTCGACGCTGAGAGCAACCCTCACGTGCTCGACTGTCGGATTGGCCCGGCTTGGCAGGGCTTGGTCATTGCCGGGCGATGCCAGGGTATTTTCGAAGCCTGCGTGATCAGTGACTGCCGATCTGCAGGCATCAGGCCCCTTGGCGAGGAAGTTGGCTTTTCTGCCACTCGGCCTCTGGGTGTGTTCACTTTGACATGTGAAAGCCCGCAGGCTGCGAAATGACGCCCAGCCTGTGCTCCGGTCAAATGTGGTGATTGGCTGCAGAGGTCCAGGTTTGTTAATTTGGAACCGAGCATCTCCCACCATGATCGAGAACACCTTCGTCGAGAATTCAATCGACCCTGAAGGCCCCGCTGGAATCGCATGACTGGACTGGGTTTATGCGGAGAAAGCCGAGGAGCAGCTGCCGAAGCTCAAACCACAGCTGCAATGCCATGGCGGTTTCATTCAGGGACCCATGGAGGTGAAATTGTATCCGGCCATCTTGTTTCGGGTCAGCGACGACGTGCTGGAACGCTTAAGGCCTGGCAACTGTGCTTTGACCGACGAGGCCAAATTGGATACCCTCTCCTCCAAGCCTAGCCTGTGTAAATGCTACTGAATCGCAGCGCGGGATGCTTGACTTGGCTAATACCCTGCTGAGCTCGAGGTGACAAAGAGCCCAACAGAGTCCAGCTGAGGAAAAAGCAAGGGATGGCACTAGCCAGTCTCACGGTGCAGTCTTCTCCGCAAGTCTGTAAATTTTGGGCCGTGGGCCTTGCACAAGTGACCTTCACCCTGGGCTTTTTCTCGACGAAAGAAGGAAGTCAGGATCCTCTTCGCTCACTGGGTTGTCTTTGTGTCAAAATCGCAAGTTTTATGATGGAGTCGGCAAAAACAGGCTCTATTGACTCTTTTGCCTTCGCCTCACGGGATTGTTGGATTTTTCTTTGGATATTTGCAACTCTTGATCCGACTACCGTTGCTGCGTGCGTGCACAGAGCAGCAGGTAGGACCGAAATAGGCGTTGCGACGCGGCCACCACTGCGATGCATCCGTCTTCGATGGTGAGGCTGGGCAGATGCAAATTCTCAAGTCACATGCTTGTACGTGTGTGTGTGTGTGCGCGCACGCCTAGACGTGGCGACCGATGCGAGTGAATGGTTTTTCAACTTCTCTTCAGAGCCTTTGCTAGACATTGAGCAGGGGTTCAAGGGCTCCAGTGACAAGCCTTGCCCAACGAAGCCAAGTCACCGGAGTGGAAGCAGTGGCTGATCACGACTGTGTACCCGCCGTTTGTGACGTAGTGCATTGTACTTGCTGTGCATTGCTTCCGCAACGACGTGCTGGCTGCACGGTTACCACAATCTGAAGCTGATGTCCGATCTGTCTTTGTCGTGTCCTGTCGGTAGCTCATCGCAGTCATCCGTGCCGTGCCAAAGTGTGTGCAAACCCTGTTTCGAAGGTTCTTCACTTGACGGTCTTGCACAGTTTGTCATCAGCAGGGGGATGAGATGCATCCTCAGTGATCTCATCCAACGAAGCTAGCTGAATATGTGGGAAGTTGAAACTGGCCATTTCAGTGTACCTGCTATGGGGACCCTGCTCCTGGGCCTTGCGTGGCAGCTGGGAATGGTCAGCAAGGTGCGCTGGGCCTGGCATGGCAGCTGGGACGCTTGCACCCATATTTGCATTCACACGCGTTCTCATTGCATGCCATCGAGGACAAGTTGCCGCAACCATTTGTGGTCAGCGCTTGTGTTTACAATTACCATTCAGTACTTGAGTCACAGTGCCGTTCATTCTGCCTTCAGTGTGTCATGTCCTTCCAGCTCGATGCGATGGGAGTGGAAAGGCAAGCTGTGGTGTAGAAGTCAGGTTGACGTACAAGGTGAGACACTTCATGCTCTTCCCCATGGACTTTTCGACGCATGAGGCGACATGTCAAAGTTCCTGATGAGTAGGCACTATGCCTTGGTCATCAGGTCTGGTTTTCGCATGAATCAAACCAATGCCAATGCAAACTTTCCGTGTGTGCGAAGCCCCTGTTTCTAAGAGTTTCGTTGATCGTCATTGGTGTTTCAAGATTACAGGAGTCGTCGAAAAGATTCTTCATGAAAAAACAATGCAGGGGGCTGGCAGCCTATTCCNNTAGGTGGAAGGAGCTATGGACGCGTTATAACACTGTATGCAAAGAGTTTCACCCACCGATATACATAATGAGCCTTGAGACCCAATCTAAAACGTAAGAACAGCCGCGATCTGATCTTTCCGTAGCCATGTCGGCGTTTAGCCTATCGGCCCGATTTTCGATCGTCGGCGTGGGAAAGATTGGATCTTCGACCAGCAATGTCGTTCCCCGCAGCCGGCCCCTTGCCCAGAAGCTCAGCCGCAGACCCAGTTCGGGCTGCCCAGCAGATTGCCACCAGCAGCGGATGCTGGTCAATGGGAGCTTCACACGCCCGAACACTCAGGCCCCGAGAATGCGGCGGCTCCGCCTGCAGCCTCTGGCGAGTGGGAAGTGGAAGATGGGGCAACGATCGCGATCGTCACTGCCAAAGAGGAGATCGTCATATTATCACTACTATCGTGGATGTAAACTTGAGACGGTTTTGGTGCATTGTCTACTGGGACCATTCTGCCTTGCTGCTCAGATGGGCTTCAACTGCCCACATCAATTCCTTTGCCTGATTTCTTTGCAAGAGTTCGTCGAGAAGATGGTCAGATTTCTGAAGAGCAACTCTTGCAAGACTGCAGAGACATGCATTTTCATAGCAAGAATGCTCATGGAATTTCTTTTTCTGGAGCTACCTTGGGAAATCATGTAAAGATTTCTAGAGCTTCGACATGGTTTGAGCAGTTTGTGCCCTTTAGAGTTGGCGTTGTTAAGAGCAAGAACAGCGACAAATGTTGGTGCGTCAGAGCAGATTATGGCAAGATTCAGGTTGCGTGTCTTACATGCAAGCAGGAGCTGTAGATACTGCTAGATCCAATTCGATCTAGTTTCACTGATAATGCCGTAGAGGCTTGGTGTAACAGTGTAACAAATCAAAGGCATGGCAAACGATTGTTTACCAGTATCATGTGCTAACTGTTAGTGCAGAAAGAATGCGCAGTCTCTACAACGATGTTCGCGTCGCAGATGTTCTTTCCATTCAGCCCGTACCGTTTCAGCATGGATTCCAATCGGGAACGTAGCAGATCACCATCTTCTTTAGTGTTGTGGCGTTGGTGCTGGAAAACGACCGATTCCGCTCGAAGTTGGTACTGGGAATGGTTTCCTGTAAACCCATGCTTGGCTTTACAAGAAAGCGGCCTTGAATAATCAGTCAAGCGCTACTTCTTCGGCATTTATGGGCTCTGCTTCGCCTATTGAGAGTGACGTTGAACAGTGAATTAACAGCGGCCGTGAGTGATGATGATGAAGACAAAAGGGTGCCTTTAGATCGTTGTGCCCGCCTGGTAATACAGTTTTTGCTCGCCACTACTGATAAATTTGTGCTTGAACTTGGGTTCAACGGAAGGATTTCTGATTGATTGAGTGATTGATTGATTCATTGATTGCCATGCCTTCAAAGGCTTATTGGCTTCCGGACTCTTCGCATATTTCAGATGGAGGAACATGGACAAAGAAGACGCAACCCTCCAAGCAAAGATCACCCCCGAATAAGAAGAAGTCCTCAACGAAAAGATAGAAAAGACAACGTACATCGACGTCTTCAACGTCTACAAGTGCATCTTCGTCTTCTTCTTCAAGCAGTTCAACATCCTCTACCATGAGTGAGAAGAACTATCAACAATCGTTGCAGCAGGATCGGAGCTTACAAGGACGTATGTTGGACAAACCTTTTATGATCCCAAAGATGGCTGTAAAATTCGCGGGTTGTTCGTTGCTCTAACAGTTCTCGTTGGTTCTCGTTTAGCTGATTCTCTGCAGACTATCCAGAAGAACTGGTCCAAAGTTAAGCATTGCTGTTGCAAAGAAGACACTTATCGTATCTGTGCAGATCACTGTAGGACGTTAAGAACAAAAGTGTGTCTTCCTGTTAACAGAAGCAGCCGCAAAAGCGAAATGCAAGACAGTAGGAAATTCAAAGCTGTCATCAATTGAGTTCTTTCAAGTCGATGACATCACAGTTTGCTTGCAGTGCCTATCTCTGCATTGAAGTCTAGGAGACCGTTTGAGTTATGATTTTGTATTGTTGCTGTTGAAGCAGCAGTTGACTGAACTCAAGCTAGCAAGACTCTGTGTGCATCTTTGTTGTGGTGGTAGACCAACATGTCCGCATGGGGGCAGAAGAAGAACGATTGCGGCAACAACAAAGGCCACCCTTGGAACGCCGACAACAACCCGGGATCCCGGAGTTGAACAAGACTTACAGTTGCCAGAAGACTTTAACCCAGATTCACAGTGTCTGTATAGCCGAGAAATTTTGGGCCGCAATTTCTTAAAACGGGTTCAGTTGACTAACTGGTCCTAAAACCATGGGCTTGCAGGTCGTGACAATAAATGCAACCAAAGCCCCAATCTCTTTGAGAAATGGTGGGTTGGATCATGTGTTAAGAATGTGGAAGGACTTCAGAATGTTCAGGCTCGTGCCGATTCCGTGTTGGCATTGCTTAGCCAAGAACAGAAGGCCCAGCTGAAGGATCGAGCGTGCTCGCCTGGATCGCTGTTTGCTGTAGCAGCCAAGTGCAAGGAGCTTGAGACCCTTCGTATCATTCTGGCTGGGCTGTGTATGATAGACATCTGACTTCCAACAGCTGATGCAGTGGCTGACCCTTCAGAGGTTCGCGTCTTTGGACCGTGGTCATTTTACAAGCATGTTACTGTCATCATGTGGATGTCAGTCTTCGGCTACCTACTAGTCCAACCCACCGTTTCTTTACAGATGCAGCAGTGGATTTGGCCGGGGCGCTTGTCGCAAGAGGACGTTCTGCAATACCAACCTTCATGTCAAAAAGATGCTTGGATGAAGGCTCCATGTTGGCTGAATCAGTAACAGGTAATCCTGTAGAGGCACCCGGAACCGCCTTGGCCTCGGTTTGTTTGTGGGCCAACTGGACTTCAAGCGTCTGAACACGCTGATCTTTGTCCTCAGTCCTTGTGCTAGCTTCTTCACTCTTGGAGGAGGAGGCAGTCGGGATGCTGCTTAGCAAACTCTCTAGCCAAGCTGTCAATATCCCAACATCTCTTCGACTCTCGATTTGCTGACAAAGACACTGTGGCTTTAAATCTACAGCTCAAAAGTGTTTACGAGGTCATATACAGCAACGCAAAGAGTATCTGGTGCCCTTTCAGTTACTTTCAGCTCAGGTGGTTGCTGGCAAGAGAAAGTCTATGAAAGACGCTTTGTACAATCGTTTGACGATGCAGAAATCTTGGTCATGGACTACGCCTCCTCAAAGTCCCTACAAACGATTTGTACAAGAACATCCCAATTTTCGGGCAGTTCATGGTCACGTTGCCTCTGCTGCATATCTCTTGAATGTATCTCGTCGACTACGTGAGATTCTCACATACTCAGTATTTACCGAAGTTTCACTTATTGCAATACCGAGCTTTGACAACTGCAAAGATTACATCTTGGATGCAATGGAACGGTCTTAACAACTTTGATGCCACTACATGGCAAAATCTTTCAGTACTTGTCAGAAAAGAGCGGCCGCGACATTGCCAAGCAGCTTGCCAGCAGGCTTTAAGCTAGATTCACAATGTCTGGATATCAAACAACCTCCAAACATGTTCTGTTATGGAGAAGGCGACTACCACATTTAGAACGGGCAGCACTGCAGAGTTTCTCAAGTATAATGCCGCGACACTATGCAGTGTACGCCCTGCTGCTGGAAAACAACCACTTCTATGTGGTCAGTACTGCAGCTGGTATACATTCCAAGCAGGATGCAAGATGGAGAAATCATCGCTGTTTAGAACAAGGACAATTTGTCAATGTGGAGCTGGTTATGCATTATTTATCTACATTCTCGAGATCTTCTTCATGAAGTTGCGGTTGCCATGTTGAGCTTTGCCAATGCAGCTGATACAAGATTAAGGGAAGCTGAGGTTATACAGCTCATACAGTTGGGCTCATGCCAGACTCCTGGGCATTTGAGATGATTCCTAAACCTCTTCAGAAATCAACGATTTCTAGTATCGCTGCTCACACAAAGATTCAAGTTTTGGGCCCATGCCAGACTCCTGCGCAGTTGCCACGATTCCTAAACCTCTTCAGAGGTCTCAGAGGTCGACGATTTCTAGCAAAGATTCAACGTTTGGGCCCATGCCAGACTCCTTTCTGGGCATTTCGGGACGAATCCTAAACCTCTTCAGAAACAACGATTTCTCGAAATGGCCAAACGGATCTGTGGGGATTCACCTTTTCTCAGGAGGGCCATAGCTCAATGGGCAAGCGAGCGGTCTCGTAAGCCTGGCTCGGGAAGTCTGTGGGCTCCAGCCCTGGGGGCGTCTTTGGGCCGTTTCCCCACCCACAATCGAGATTTTTGGGTGACGAAGGGCAATTGAGCCCCAGCTCAAAGGCAAGGCCCGCAAGCAGAAAGCACATTTGCCCAAGCCCACGCAAACCTCCCAAACCCACCCATGCCCACATGCCCGTAAAAGCCAACATCCTCCCAAGCACACCCCAAGCCAACTGCTGCTGCTAGTAGTGCTGCGACTGCTAATTATACTGATACTAGTACCACAACTCATTACTGCTGCTGCACACACTGCTGCTGCTGCTGCACCTGCGCTACTAGCGCTGCTGGTGCTGGTGCTGCTGCTGCTGCTGCTTCTGCTGCTGCTGCCGGTGCTGCTGCTGGTGCTGCTGCTGGTGCTGCTGCTGGTGGTGCTGCTGCTGCGTCACCACCACCACCACCACTGCTGCTGCTGCTGCACCTGCACTACTGGTGCTGCTGCTGCTGCTGCTGCTGCCAGACTCCGGGGCATTTGAGACGATTCCTAATTAAAACTTCTTCAGAAATCGACGATTTCTAGAATCGCTGCTTATACAAAACAAAGATTCGACTTTTGGGCCCATGCCAGACTCCTGGGCATTTGCTAAACCTCTTCAAAAATCGACGACTAGCACTTCTTCAGAAATCCACGATTTCTAGTATCGCTGCTCATACAAAGATTCAAGTTTTGGGCCCTTTTGGGCTCATGCCAGACTCTTGGGCATGTGCCACGATTCCTAGACCTCTTCAGGAATCCACGATTTCTAGTATCGCTGCTTATACAAAGCTTCAACTTTCCATGCCAGACTGCCCTAAATCCTTAGCTCTAAACCCAGAGACAAGCAGACAGCTCATTCTTTCTGTCTTTAATTTATGAGCTGTGAAGAAGGCTCTCCAGGCTCACACAGACAGAGCCGAGGCAGCTCTGTCTCTTTTTCCGCCCCCTAATTCAAAATGGGTTTTCAAAGGCAGGACCGATTCCGGGTGGATTTGGGTCAATGTATTTTTAGTGTTAGGGGGGTCTGTATTAAATGGGGGAAGCGATTACCGAGAATTCCCTAAGAATATTATCTTCTGCGAACCTTCTTCCATAATCTTGTTGACTTTGTAGTGTAGCTAAGCTGAGTGATGCACAACTTCGTGGTTCAAAAAGTGGAGGTTGGATGTAACTTGCTAGTCCAAGGATGATTCTCTGAGGAGTCGTTTCAGATGCCCAGCAAGTCTGGCATGGGCCCAAAAGTTGAATCTTTGCTAGAAATCGTCGACCTATGAGACCTCTGAAGAGGTTTAGGAATCGTGGCAAATGCCCAGGAGTCTGGCATGGGCCCTAAAGTTGAATCTCTGTATGACCAGCGATACTAGAAATCGTGGATTTCTGAAGAGGTTTAGGAATCGTCTCAAATGCCCAGGAGTCTGGCATGGGCCCAACAAGTTGAATCTTTGTATGAGCAGCGATACTAATTAGAAATCGTGGATTTCTAAAAAAATTTCGAAGTCGTCTCAGATGCCCAGCAAGTCTGGCATGGGCCCAAAAGTTGAAGCTTTGCTAGAAATCGTGGATTTCTGTCGAGGTGTAGGAATCGTCCCAAAATGCCCAGGAAGGAGTCTGGCATGGGCCCAAAATTGAATCTTTGCTGGGGTCGACCTCTGAAGAGGTTTAGGAATCGTGGCAAATGCCCAGGAGTCTGGCATGGGCCCAAAAGTTGAATCTTTGTTTTGTATAAGCAGCGATTCTAGAAATCGTCAATTTCTGAAGAAGTTTAATTAGGAATCGTCTCAAATGCCCCGGAGTCTGGCAGCAGCAGCAGCAGCAGCAGCAGCAGCAGCAGCAGCACGAGTAGTGCAGGTGCAGCAGCAGCAGCAGCAGTGGCGAAGCAGCAGCAGCAGCAGCACCAGTAAGTAGTGCAGCAGCCGCAATTAGCTGTGGTACTAGTATCAGCATAATTAGTAGTCGCAGCACTACTAGCAGCAGCAGTTGGTGGTTGCTGGCAAGAAAAAGTTTATGAAAGACGCTTTGTATAATGGATTACGCCTGCTCAAAGTCCCTGCAAACGATTTGTACAAGAACATCCCAATGTCGGACAGCTCATGGTCATGTTGCTTCTGCTGCGTATCTCTTGAATGTATCTCGTCGACTACGCGAGATTCTCACATACTCAGTATTTACCGAAGTTTCACTTATTGCAATACCGGGCTTTGACAACTGCAAAGGTTACATCTTGGATGCAATGGAACGGTCTTAACAACTTTGAGGCCACTACATGGCAAAAGCTTTCAGTACTTATCAGCAAAGAGTGGCCGCGACATTGCCAAGCAGCTTGCCAGCAGACGTTAAGCCAAATTCACAATGTCCGGATAGCAAAGAACTTCCAAAAATGTTCTATTATGGAGAAGACGACTACAACATTTAGAACGGGCAGCGCTGCAGAGTTTCTCAAGTATGATGCAGCGACATTATGCAGTGTGTGCACTGCTGCGTGTCAGTACAGAAGCAACCGGTCATAGGCAATGGCTGAAAAGTAAGCACTTCTATGTGGGCGGCACTGCAGTTGGTGTACATTCCAAACAGGATGCAAGATGCAGAATCACGCTGTTTCGAACAAGGACAATTTGTCAATGCGGAGCTGGTTATGCAGTATACATCTACATTCTCGAGATCTTCTTCATGAAGTTGCCATTGTGCCGTTTTTTAACTTTGTCAATGCAGCTGATACAAGATCACGGAAAGCTGAAGTTCTACGGAATTGGCGACCTATTTACAATCATCCTTGGATTAACAAGTTACATCCGACTTCCGCTTTTGGAACCGCAAAGTTGTGCATCACTCAGCCCTGTACACTACAAAGTCAACAAGATTACGGAAGAAGGTTCGTAGAAAATTATATTCTTAGGGAAGTCTCTCGGTATTTCACCCACTATTCGGTTTCACCGTTTCATGGATGGGATTTACTTGTGATGCTTGCAGCTGGAGGACAACTGTCCTTTGATACTTCCGGAAGGTTCAGGTCTTCAGAATTTAGTCAGGTACATGTTTTGGGGTTGTACCGCTTGGCCAACTATCTTGAGGATACTGAAGGTTCTGGAGAGTTCTGAGGAATGGTTTTACCAAATCCTGCAAAACCCGTGGTCATACCTCTACTTGCTCACTGTGGCTTTAAATCTACGGTTCAAAAGTTTTTACGAGGTCATATACAGCAACGCAAGGAGTATCTGGTGCCCTTTCAGTTACTTTCAGCTCAGGTGGTTGCTGGCAAGAAAAAGTCTATGAAAGACGCTTTGTATAATCGTTTGACGATGCAGAAATCTTGGTCATGGATTACGCCTGCTCAAAGTCCCTGCCAACGATTTGCACAAGAACATCCCAATGTCGGACAGCTCATGGTCATGTTGCCTCTGCTGCGTATCTCTTGAATGTATCTCGTCGACTACGTGAGATTCTCAAATATTCAGTATTTACCGAAGTTTCACTTATTGCAATACCGAGCTTTGACAACTGCAAAGGTTACATCTTGGATGCAATGGAACGGTCTTAACAACTTTGAGGCCACTACATGGCAAAAGCTTTCAGTACTTATTAGTGAAGAGTGGCTACGACATTGCCAAGCAGCTTGCAAAGAAGACTTTAGGCCAAATTCACAACGTCTGGATATCAAGGAACTTCCAAAATTGTTCTATTATGGAGAAGACGACTACAACATTTAGAACGGGCAGCGCTGCAGAGTTTCTCAAGTATGATGCAGCGACATTATGCAGTGTGTGCACTGCTGCGTGTCAGTACAGAAGCAACCGGTCATGGGCAATGGCTGAAAAACAAGCACGTCTATGTGGGCAGTACTGCAGTTGGTATACATTCCAAACGGGATGCAAGATGGAGAAATCACTGTTGAAAACATGGGCAATTTGTCAACGTGGAGCTGGTTATGCAGTATATAGCTACATCCTCGAGGTCTTCCTCATGAAGTTGCCACTGTGCCATTGTTTAACTTTGTCAATGCAGCTGATACAAGATCACGGGAAGCTTAGTGAGGTTTTGCAGAATTGGCGACCCATTTACAATCATCCTTAGATTGTTAGATTCACAAGTTACATCCGACCTCCGTTTTTTGAACTGCAAAGTTGTGCATCACTCAGCCTTGTACATTACAAAGTCAACAAGATTATGGAAGAAGGTTCACAGAAAATTATATTCTTAGGGAATTCTCGGTACACCCACTATTCGGCTTCACGGTTTTATGGAAGGGATGTACTTATGCGTGTGGCAGCTTTAGAGTTTCTTCATCATCAATCTTCTTTCTCACCATGACTGAAGCCACATAAGGGTGAGAAGTGGATAGTTGCTTGAGCATCGGGGCTTTTTGACGATTGAAAACATAAAGGCATTGTTGACCGTTTGCCTTTGTGTGAGGCTTGAGATGCTGCTGTAACTGATTGATTGCCTTGTTATTTTAGATGGTTTTGGATCAAAGGACACAAGACATGGCGAATCTAAGTTCTGCAATAGAGCCATTTCTGGCTGTAGATCGTTGAATCCGCTACACCCAAAGGGAGCTACAGTCCCTTCGGGCAGGTAACATGCAACAACGAGAAGAGGAGAGGCTGTTCATCGCATTCAACAACAATTGGATCTCTCAAGAATGTGCTGAACTTACTGAGGCGATTACGGATCTTTTTCATCACGTTCGACTAATTCGTAGTGCCCTTGACCGCATTGTACATGACTTCAATCATCAGTTTGATTCGGTCGTAACATTGTGTTTTTTTCACCTGTGTTTTACTTAGATTCACAATGGAGCTCGGACAGTAACATCGCTGGAACTTGGCTTTGCGTTGGTGCTTACATGTGCCTAGACATGTTTCAACATCTTCAGTCATGTAACTTGTCTAGTTGCTCCGTTGTTAACCGGCTTGACCGGGAGTGTGTGTGTGTGTGTGGCAAATCTGTTTCTAAGGGCAATGAGTTAAGTCCTCGACACACTATAGTTTGAAAATAGATTGAGAATGAAAGAGGCTGGCAGCCTATTCCGTGATGCCAGCCAACGAAGCTAGCGGCTGCTCGCGGAATAGGTGGAAGGAGTTATGAACGCATAGTTCTGTACTTGCAGAAAGTTGCACCGCCGAGATATACACATATATGTATATATATATATATACAGACACATATAGTCAATGGCCTTGAGTTCCTTTCTATAACCAAAAAAAGTTGTGGCCTTTTTTGCATTTACACAAATCGTAGGGTGCAAGCTGATAAAAGGTCTCACAGGCTCCATAGTTTCAGTCGAGTAGTTGACAAAAGACGACAGAAAAAACAAGGGCAAAGAAAAAATGAATACCGCCAACTGGCTGTGACCAGAAACTTCCATGTGTGTGTGTGTGCGTCAAACCCTGTTTCGAAGGGAATCCAAGACAGTAGGGGATAATCCAGTCCAGTGCAACTGGATGCCCAACGAAGAGGGTTGCACTTGGGACTGAAATCAAGCCCGGACGGACGCGGGTTTGACATACTTGCAGTGATTGATTCTGCTTGTGACATAGTTGGAACCTATGCCGTGCATGGTTCATCCTGTGACATCTTCGCTGTTGAGATCCTTGGTTTTAATAAACCTGAATGCGCACAAGTGATTCTTGCGAGTTGACTTGCGAAAGTGATTCGAGACCTGGAACACATTGAGTCAAGTGTGTGGGTCGGTTAGGATGTGGGCGGTAGTCACAAAGGACGAGGTGCTTTCCTCGGTAGTTTCGTGATGATAAGTACTGCTAGCCAGGGCACGGATTCTCTGCTTCTCGAAGGACTTTGAATCAGAGCACTTGCAGAACCACAGAATGGCGGCACAGGTGCTGTGCATCAGCCTTCCTTCCTGCAAGTCGCGGCGGCGACACACAGAGAAGGAGCTGACATGCTGCCTGGTATCAAATATCTAGTTTGTGGGGGGGGGGGGATCTTGACACAAGTCAGTCGACTGAATCACGGAGCCGAGCCGACCCAACCCATCAAGTCGGTGAAGATTCATGTGCACGTCTTAGGATGTTACGAATAAGGAATGATGATCCCTTCAACCAAGCTGTTGTAGACTCTTGCATGGGTGGTGCAATAGCATAACTGCATGACGAATGCGATGCTGGCGTGTACCAACGGCTTGCTCCGACCCACGATGCGCAAGCATCGCTTACTGAACCGGTCGTATCTGCACTCCCGGATAAGAGGGTGGCCTTCAGGTTGGGGTTTCCCTTTGCCTCGCTTTGTGGAAGCTCTCGGCCCGAATGATGAGGCCAGGTTGCTTGCAGAGAGGAGCCTTGCCAGGTAGAATGAATTTGCCAGCAGTTCATCACGCAGCGCTCTCGCCCACAAGCCATCGGCTGCATAAGCTATACATATCATAGTCCAGCGTGTAGCTTCTGCAAAGACGGTTATAAGCATGAGGTGGCGGTGAATGACAAAAGACGCTGGCATTGTCTTTTGGGTGCGAGGAAGTGCTGCGGTGGTTCAACTCGCCGAGCTTCGGCCGGAAATCGGAGAACGGCAGCTGCTTTCATTCTCTCCTGTACCCGCGAGGTTACATGGGAAGTTCTTGAGTGGCTTTCACTGGGCTTCGCCGATATTTAAGGCCGTTTGTATTTGCACTGAAACCGTGTATGACTGAAGCAGCGAGTTGCTTGCAATGTCTGCAGAACATACGCTCAAATTTTCAATTTCGAGGAGAGTTGCAAAGTTTCCACCGTGCTTCCGTTGTGGCTTGGTCACTGACTGCTGCTGCGCGAACAATGATATGCCCCTTGGCAAGGGCACTGAAGCCCAACACGAGGAGCAACCCATCCAGCAACGATGTTCCATGTAACTTTAACATTCAGATCCTGTACGAACAGGACATGAGGAGCAACTCCACATTTCACAGCTGGCCTAGACTCCTCCACCCGCATCTCAGCCTGAACTACCTCTGGTCCCTGGCTTTGACACCCAGGTTCGTTTGTTGTTAGCGTGGTTGGCCCTTCTGTCTCTTACAGTTTCTGATGTCCAGTGCGGAGGTGGTTGCAGGGCGAGCTGGTACGGCCCTTCAGGTGCGGGACAAGGCTTGAGCAGGTGAACAGGGCTCAGTTGAATAGGAACATGATAGCAGGAACCACGGGGGAGTCTTGAATATTTCGCTGATTTAGCCGCTGTAGTTTCGACCTCAACTTCCAAACCTCACACATACTCATGCATGCTCTGAGGTTGGAGCATGGAGCATTGCAACTATCTCTTTCGCCCCTACTGTCCAGCACTCCGTCCGCCCAGGTTGTTGGAGCAGGTGGCGAACTGGCTGTCCTTCCGGAAGGCTTCAGGGCTGACGTTATGGACACATACAAGAGAGAGATTTTGCGTGGGGCATGTCTTTGTTGTGTTTGCATCAGTCAGAACAAAAAAGCTTCTCCGGCGAGCATGTGAGGCGGGGTGGGAACTTCAACATTCTTGGGAGTCCTTGCATGCCGGCATCTGTAGCATGTAGGACCATGTAGGAGGTCCAAATAGTGCAGCACCTGGGGAGGCCTGGACAGAGATCGCCAACTCTACAAAGGAGTGGCATTTGCTCGTGGAGGATGATGTGGCTTTTCTGCAACTGCTTTGGCTTCGATATGCACAGGTTAGACAACAGGGTCGAGTCGGGCATGCAAGCTTCGAAAGCTGCACCTTGGTCCAAAGACAGAGGCCTCGTGCTTCAAAATTGAAATAGGCTCATTCGACTCGCTCAGCTTCAGTACGAACCTTCCGTTGCGGGATGTGGTTGCAGCTCGTTGGCCTGGGTAAACCCTCTGGCATGCTTGGCCTATAGTCTAACAGCTGCTGGGACGATGAACTGGATCCCTCTGTATCGGCAAGTGAGAACAGAAGACTAGTCGAGAGAATGCATGTACCCCCGAAGCGCAGAGGTCAAATTCACGCACAAAGCGGCGGAATGTTGGAACGAACTGGTCACGCTCCTTGGTGCCAGCAGGAGGGTTTCACTCGCCAGAGTGGTCGAGGTCTCATTCTGGCGTTCCTGATGCCATCGGCGCATGATGTTGGTTTGAGGTTCCACCAGGAAGAGCAATCCCAGCACTTGTCGAAGCCGCCACGCCAACTGCGCGCCCCAATGCCCTACGGAGTCAAGGCTTCAAACCCCACGTCTCGACGCTGAGGCCAGAGTTGTTGCAAGAGAACGCAGGCACTGCATGGGCTTCATCTGCTGGGGTCTTTGATTGCTGTGGGCATCCAGCAGCATGTGCCTGAACTGAGAAATCCTGCAGTACGTCTTGTGGGCATCCGCCAGCGACTGCGCCAGCACCAGGATTTGCACTCTTTACGTTTAGCACACAAGCCGCTGTGCCATTGCAAAGGACCATCGATAAATCCTGTGACCCGAAAGGGTAGAGTACCGAATTGGAACGATGGACTTACTTGTGAAACCAGCTTGACACTGAAGTTGCAGGCCTGGAGTCCCCACCCAGTATTGCCCTGCCTAAGCTAAGGATGAATGCTGATGGGCATGATTATGCCCGGAAAACGGGTAAAGCCTTGGTTTCCAAGAGGAATCCCCGGTGCCTTTTGACCCCTTTCATCACAAAGAACACCCCAACGTTAGGATGTTACCTTGATCCCGGCGAGGACAGGTCGGGACCCACGAAGACCGACCTCTCCTTGTCCCGTAAGCGCGTGCCTGGGAGGTGAGCCCTGCTTGGTTCGCTGCGGATGGCAGCTGGGATGCTGGGCAGAGCAAGTGCGGTTTTCTGCAGGGACGACGCCGACCTGTGGCCTCGGAAAGAGCCGAGGACTTGAGTATGTCGACGAGGCACCCGAAAGGGCAGAGAAAGGGAATGCAGCCGGTGGGCTAAGACCTTGTGAAGCTCAGATCCCGACGCTGTCGGTCCAGATGTATGAGTGATGGCACTGCAGCTGCTTGTCTTTTGCAGTTTCTTGCGGTTTACATACGATGAATAAAAAACCAGCAGCGACAAGGGTAAAAGTTCAGTGCAGCTTAGCCATTAGCGCCTTAGCTCTTCCAAAGATCCTGGCAAGAACCACAGACATGTGGCCCTCAGGATCCACCAGAACTCCTGAATGACGCCGTCCGGATGCCGCTGTGCTGTTCTGTTCCTTTTCTCTTTTTCGAGGGGTTGCGATTCCGATAGGTGTTGCCACCGTTGGTCTGTCTGAGGCCCTCTGTGCCTCAATGCTTTTCCCGCAACTGGAATCTGGAATGGATTGTTCTCTCGTCGTCCATAAAAGCTGACTTCGTGTTCCCTACATGCCCTGACCCAGGCAGAGTTGTCTGTAGTTCCATAATGTCCAGCACACCTAGGTCGAACCACTGCTCCTTGCTCAACAGGGCCATGGCGTTCCTCCTGCAGCAGATAGCTTCGAAGTGCTGAGTCGGATTCGAATCGTGTCACGTCCCTTGGGGTCCGAGTCGTGTGGCAGACTCTCGCCCGAGTCGCTTCTCGCTTTTCCCGCTGTCTTCCTGTGGTGCCTGAGGCAGGAGCTGCTACTGGGCAGCAGCGAGCACATCTCAGCTACTTCGGACGTCTATACTCATGAGGCCATGTTCGTGGTGTTTTGAAGCTACAGCGACTGTTGAAAAAGGGATGATGGTGTGGAGAGAAGGTGGTCGCCGTGAACTTCAACCACTTCACGATGTTTCCTCCCATTTCCTATGTGGCTCGTTTGCAAACAGCGGTGCCCGAGAATAGGCTCAAGCTCGCCACATCGGCACTTGAAACTTCCAGGACCCCAGCTTCTTTTAACAGAGCCCGGCAAAGCCATCTCTGGCAGCTCACAACAACTCGTGAACTGTTGCTCGAAGTGCAGTGTCTGTTCGTCTGTGTGCAGGATTTATCCTTCGCGCTGAAGGTCCCTTCGCTGATAAGGCCCAAAGGCCGCTCCGCCGCACAGCAACGTGTCTGGAGTCTGGAGTTCCGTTTTCGCCATAGAAAGCAGCAAATCACAGCCACGCAGCCACTCCATGTCGTCAGGGCCTTTGAGCCACGCATAGCGGTCTTGAATCTGGTTTCAAGGCATCCATCAAGATGACATTCGTCATGCGATGGCCGTGGAGAGGGCAAGGCCTTCGGAGCGGAAGCTTTAGGAGAATCGCAAATCCTCGGGGTCAACGAGGATGGCCCAGCGTACTGTGCAATAGCAATCATCGCGACAGCGACGGTGATGGTGATGATGATGATGATGATGATGAAGATGGTGATGATGGTGCCAACGAATAGCAGTAGCCACAGCATATGCACGGCCCGAACGAGCAGCACCAGCAGCGACCAAGACCAAGACCAAGAAAAAGACCAAGACCACCACCACCACCACCACCACCACCACAACCACCACCACCACCACCACCACCACCACCAAGACCAAGACCAGTACCGCGAGCACCACCACGACCACGACCACGACCACCGCC
>CAJNJA010032297.1:6192-30218 GCA_905231915.1 Symbiodinium necroappetens
AACCCTATGCCTGGCTTCCCCCTTCGGGGCGGGGCAGGTATATCCTACACCCTAAGCTGCCCTGAAACGAAACCACCCCCACACGGCAACCGCAACCCTACAAACCCGGGTCAGGTGGGAGTGGGGAGAGGGTTTGAGCCATTATGTACACTGTCTATATACGTGCCTCTGTACAAAAACATGCCAGACAAGGGGGCAAACATTTTGGCCGTGATGACAAGCCTCGAAACCACCAAACACAGATGAGAAGCATGTTGGCAATGGTTCTTGCATACGCAAAAACATGCCAGACAAGGCGCGAATGCATTTTGACGTTCGCGCAATGCCCTTTGCAAAGTCCAACGTCCACCGTTGCACTGGTGCCCGAGGCCTTCGGACCAAATCATTCGGAAAGGCCTCGGCCTCATGCGAGCGCGCTCGCCTCGGCCTCATGCGAGCGCGCGCGCGCTTGGTCCCTCCCCCTGCCGCTTCCGTGGCCAGCATCATTGCGCGTGCTGGGCACCAATTTGAGGCCTTCCGCCTGATGAGCCGCTGCAAGCGCGCGCCGGGTGCTCATGATGCTCGCCGGGTGCCGCCCCGGTGTCGCCCGCCCGCGGGTGCCCCAAAACAGGCCATACTGTGGGGAATGGCCGCAAAACGTGTGCATTGCCGGGTATCCGCGCGGCCCGACGGAGAAACGAAGGTCCCATGATGCAGGGGTCGGCGGCATCGCCTCCCGCTCCAGGGCTAAAGCCATGCATGGCCATGGCCTCCGGAGCGGGCGTTGCTCGATTTAGAGCCTCCGGCTCAAGCCGCCGACCCCGCAGGAATGAGAGGAAAGGACGTTTCTCCCTGGGGTACCGTTACCCTTCCTAGGCAAACCGTCCAACTGTCTGCGCATGGGTCATGAAATCCGCCAGCACGTGGGCCGGAAGCCTTTCGTCTCTCCGTGATGCGGTGTCTTGGTAGTCTTGTCGTGGTCTTCGGGCGGTCTCCTGGGTTCTGCCGGCGGTCCGGAGTCTTCTCTGGTAATGTCGTGGTGGTCTCCCGGTAGTTGCCCCGTGGTCTCTTGGTCTCCTGGTGCGCTACTGCGGTCCGGAGTCTCTTCCTGAGACGATTTGGGACTCTGGGCGCAGCCCCTTAAATTGGAGAGAACGCTGTGAACCGAAGCGGCTCATGTTCAGCACAGCCACGACGCCCATCACGCTCAGCATACTCTTGGTGCAGACCGTATCATGTGACCCATTGGCATCGCGTCTTGTGTCATGCATTCAGGCCAGAGGTGCACGAGGATGAAGAGATCGAGCAACAATTGCAACAATTTCAATGACAACCAGACACTTGATAGCAACAACAGAAAACAGTGAAATCGGGTAATCAGAATACCGAGCCTGCTGATCATCACAAACAGTCTCAATGCTGTCGCAAGTACTATAGGTGTTGTGCTACTCATATGGTAGGTACTCTATTCCCGACGGCACAGCTGTTGTCATGAAGATCGAAACGGTCGAAATTTTTCCTTTTCGGAGGATCCTTCTCTTTCTCTCTCTCTGTCTCTCTCTCTCTCTCTCTCCCGCTCTCGCGCACACTGCTCCTCGCCGGCCTTTCGCTCCTGCAGCTCTTCAATTGGTAGGCTGCCTACAAGGTGGCATCTAAAGTGTTGGCCACACGGCATGCACGCTGCAGATCTCACAAGTTCCCACAAGTAAATGGAACCCTCAAAAGCTATTTAAATGCTTTCAGACTGTCCGGCACGTTATTGGTCGGACTCGTCAGCTGTACAGTTGAAACTGAGTTTGGTGCATCTTTAGTGCCGCCAAAAGCCGTCCACTCAGCAGCCACCGGTAGACACCCGTTGCAGCTTCGCAGGGCGGGTGTTGACATCCTGTCAGAAAATTCAATGCACTTCGATCTAAGGAAACGTCTCAAATCAACAGATTGCACCATGTATATGTGTATACATATATATATATATCTGTATCTATATATAGATATAGATATAGATATAGATATAGATATAGATACAGTCTTAAGAACTGACTTTGGAGTCTCTGGATGAGCTGTCCGGTTCACGTCACCGGTGACATGTAAAGCGCCATCGAAACTCCTTAAACGACCCATGTTCTCTAACCCAACCCCGCTTCGTCAAGATAACCAGAATCCGATCCAAATGCAAGTAAGTCGGCAAACCTGACCAGCGGTCGCAAGCTCAGTGCATCGCGAGCTCGATTTGGGCTAAGAGGGAATGAACTTCGGACGTAAACGCGTAGGATTGAGGACACAAGCTTTCGGTTTTGGGGTACGTTCAAAGGGTGTCCGCGGCGGCCAGTTGGGGAATCCTTTTAACGGCAATAAATTCTCATCGCATGAAGGGTTTCTCATCCGAAAAGCCAGTTTGGCGTCTTCGGGGACAAGCTTTTGGTACATCACTACAAACCCTAAACCATTCAGCAATAGATCCTCAAGAAGCCAATTATGACTCCCACAACTACACTGCATCCTTCGGGCTTTGTGTCCTTGCAGTTTATTTTTTTTGGGGGGGTTTCGGGTTTAGGGTCTATAGGGTTTCTCTTTATGTCTCCACACCCCGCCTCGAGGCCCTTGAACTTCGCAACGTCCTCGGAGCCCTTCGTCGTATTGCCTTCAGTGTAACCTTTGCTTCCGGAGGATACGTTCGGGCTGTGGAGCTAAGCTCAAAGCTTCAAGCATAATTCACAAGCATCCATAAGGCTTCTGGGGGCTTTCGTGAGCCCTGCATTTACACCGAAGCTTTGGAAACCCTAACGACTATAGTGACCTTAAAAGGCCTGCGAAATGCTTTACGAATTTGGTCTTAGGTTGCACGGGGCTTGAGTTTAGGATGGGGTTGAGTTTAGACTTGCAGGCTTCGGGTTGAGGGTGTACTTTGGAGTGGCGGGGTTTTAGATATGGATCCGGCTTGATTCGGGTAAGGAAACAAGCTAGTGGTGAAGTGGCCATCCTCATCGGCTCATGCAAGCAGAGCAGCAAGAAACAAACAGCGCCCACCATGTGCACCACCCCTAAGACCGAACATTCCAGCCATAAGCTTGGCTTCCAAGGGGAACTACTGAGCCAACCGCATCTCCGAAGGCGTTCAGCAACAAGATGCCAGGGTCGAAACAGGATACTATAGGGGGGCCTTCACAATTCGATATGCTACACTATGAGGATAATCATACTAAGGAAACCCCCAAAGAAGTATTGGTAATTATTTCGGTCCCTACATTATTCATGATGCTGAAGTGAAGGTGCTGGCAGTACAGGAAGTTCGTCAGTCATGGTCATAATGACATGGTGGCTACCATCTTGTTGGCGATATTCTAAACGATGGCACTTGGAACAAGTGGCACCCAGTGCAAGCAGTAAAGAAAGCTTGCAGCAGCCATCAGTGCAACAGGCACAGTGGCAATGGCGCTGTAATCAGGGCAAGCCACTGTGCTTTCCCGTTCCCGCAAGCTGTCCCTTGTGCACGATCAGGTACTCGTCGCGGATTGGCCTCCTCGAAAGAAGCATGGCAATGGTGATGAAGAAGAAAAGACAATGATTACGATGAGATTGATGATGGGACGGATGACGGTGATGATGTGAAGACACTGACGACTAAGTTGAGAATGATGGTGAAGACGACACAGGCTTCATCATGATGGTGTTTACGACCGGGGCGTGTGCAAAGTTACTATGTGGTCATGCTCGTGTTGGTCGGCCGTGGTGGGTGGGGCCACTGCTTCTGACAAGAAGTCAATAACAAGTCTGGTCATGACTACTCTCCTCCGGGATGTCCATCATCTTCGGCAGCTAGTGTACTACTGCTGCCAAGTCTATCACGACTCCTCGGGTTTTCGATGTATGGGTCTGTTCCTTACCATTTATATTTCGATGAACATGCTCAGGGTCTTCACCGTTGATTGCATGGTTTGCGAGGGGATGACCCGTGTCATTCTCTGTCGTGTTGCGCTGGTTGACGGCCATGGCCGGCTCGGGCTCGGGCTGGAGCTGGTGAGAGTCTGGTTTTGCAGGCATAGTTGGCATAGTGGTCCGCACCGTAGGGATGGAGGGGCCTGGAGTGATTCGTAGCAGAATTCCTTTTCAGATGCTTCAAGATTCCGAGTGGGGGGTGGATTCCGGGCTTTGAGCATCATGGTCTAGGATTTCGAACTTCGGGCATGGATTGGTGCTCTTTAGAGCTTTAAAGAATTAGGTCTGCGGCGGTACAAGACTAGTTGGTCCCTTAAAGCCTTTGAATAACGTTCGTTGATTTGATCCTCTTAGTGTTCAGGCTGCAGGAGTTTAGGGTCGGGGTTTTGGGGACATCTGGGTGCCGCCAAGCATCTCATCGAAGAAACATTCCTGCGGCTTTGCCATGAGACCCCACGCCCAACGGTTGGGACCAAAACACTGAGGTTTATGGGTTTAACGTTGCGACAACAAAGCCGCAGAAAATCCTTCGAGCAGGGTTTGATTCGTGACGTAGACATAGTGCAGTTGCAACTGGAGTATCGGGACACCAGAATGTTCCAAGACATAATCTGGGTTGGATTTAATATAAGTTACCATAATAGGGAAACCCTTTTTTTTACTATAGATCCCTTTTTGGGCAACTTAAATTAAATCCCTTAACAACAACCCAGTTCCACAAGGGAGGGTGTGGCAACGGGAATTGGGCGTCTTTATTGAAGATCAACGGGGAGGAGTTTAGGACCTCTCGCGTTTTCGGGCTTCGCAATTTCCCAAAGAGCCCAACACCCCTTACTCAAGGTACATGGATTCAGTCCGCGGCTTTCTATCATGCTTCAAGGTATATTCCGTACTTAAGGGGTGTTAGCCCTGAAGTGCCGATACCCTCAACCGTAAATCACTTTTGCTATCCTTGACCCTAAACCCAAAAACCTGAAGCCAACATGCAGTCCCAAGCAGTGTCCATTGGTGAAGGGTTCTATCAAGGCTTCGCCTGGGTTTAGGGTTTATGGATGCGCGATAAGGGTTTTAAATAAGAAGAAAGTTTCGGGGTATATTGGATGAACATGTAGAGGAGCTATGAGGGAATACTAGACGATTTCCTATCTACAGAGCTAGCGCTTCAAGCTGGTCCATGCCATCCGGAAACCTTCACCTTCTGTGCAGACTACCGCGAAAGTCTACCTCGAGGTGTGGCCAGTGTTGACGCAGCAGCCTGCTGCGAGCCAACTGCCGCAGAGCCAGGGGTGAAGGGCGGGAAGCATCTGGAGAAGAAGCAGTAGCCCAGCCCACTTATTCCAGGCACACACCAGCTGGCCTGAGCGTCAGCTTTCCATCACGGTGAGGAAGAGCACCAACCGGTGCTGGATCTAATCCACCCCGGCGTGCGAAAACCTGGAGAGAGATCACTCCTTTCCGAATTAACTGTTGCACGAGGGCAACAACCTCAGCACAGGAAGCGCCAGGTGCCACCCTGATCTGGCTGCAAGCGGCAGCGCTGGTCTGGGGGCTGTACCGGCATCAGCAAAAGGAGAGAAAGAAGTCCCACAGCACGTGAAATCTGGAGGTGGATTTTTCTGGGTGTTGTGACATTTCAGAGGTAAATTGCATCCATGGAAACTTGCGATTGAACCAGCTCTTCCCCACAACCCCCAAGCTCTGTCTTCTTTGCTGTCCGTCCGCCTTGAAGTTTAAACGCGGAGAGCAGATTCACGAATGGTTTGGCTTTGACGTTTAAGACTTGGCCTTGCCTCTGCATCGTCAAAGGATGTGCACACATCGATGCATACAGTTTTCTGTGCGCTTGTGTTGTTTTTCGGCTAAAGGTGCCTGTAGCAGGTCTCATAATCTAATGTGGGTACTTTCCGTCACGGGGCAGTTTTGCATTCTGGAGCTTCAGGCGACATGGCTGTTAAGTTGCACCATGCCATGGTAATGTCGGGGCCTTAATAGTTATAATCGTGTTCTGGGCTTTCTGGGCTCGCTTAAAGTACAGTCATAGTAAGGAACCCGAAAAGTACCATTGGTACTCATTTGGGGTTCTGTAACAGTCTCCCTACCTGGCCTCGAAGCTCCTGGCATTGGGCCCCCATCAATCTGAACTCAAACCCTCAAGCCGCAGTCTTGCTTAAGAGGGCTTGTGGGCATGTTCTCGTGATTATCTTATAGGCTCTTTGTTGCTGAGTTCAGAAGCACAAAAAAGTGTATACTTTCGAATCAATAAGGGATCATATTGTCCCTAAAAGTTTAAAGTGTACTCATTCAGCTGCTAAGGCTTAGAAGGGGCTATGTCAGCGACTCCGAACGCTTGATCCCGGCAGGTCCAGGATTTCGCGTACACCAGCAGCATAGCGCGCCTCTCTCGAGCCAAGAATGCTTTTGCTTCTGGGTTTGGGGTTTGGGCTCCGGGGTTTAGTTGAGGGTTTCACTGGAGACCTCAAGAGGTGGCTTCAAGGTAGGTAGGATTCAAGATCCCGTATACAAGGACTCGACTCTTCTTGTGGGCTTAACATCCTTCACCCCACCCGTCTGCGATCCTTTGGATTTGTTTTGTAGACGCCAGGGAACCGAAATTAAATGAAGTCGCTATACGTAGGAGGACGGGAGCCTGAGCAGGCTGTGCATGATCATAGTCTACTCCAGCCCCAATAACATCATAGAGATAGGAGCACACGGACAGCGCCGTATGTGCCATTTAAATAGGAAAGACATAGACCATGCTATGGCGCAACCTGTACAGATGGTTGCCGCGTCTTTATGGCTCAGCTCCATGGGTAAAATGTTTCTTTCAGGCATGCTTCAAAAAGCAAAGCATATTATGGCATATTTATAATAGGCTATAGTATATTATGGTATACTATAGTATACTACCATAGTATATTATAGTCAATTATGACAACAAACGCATAGATCCCTGACGATCGGACTTTTCCAACTGCTTTCACTTCGGCGGCGTTTCTGCGATTCGACTCCATCGGAGTCGCATCCTTTTTCATCGATGTGTACCATTTCTTACAGAAATAGTTTATCGATGTTCTGGGGGACCGACCGTTTCCCGGTCGGTTCTCGCAGAAAGAAAGCAAAGGAAACTCTGTGAAACAAAGGGGTTAGGGAGGGTGGGAGAAGAAAACAAATTAAAGGATCTTAAGCCAAAAGGCCACGGATGTATACAACCAGTCCGCATTCACTCGGATTCTGCAGATCCACTTGCAATCCGATGTGTAATTCGATGGAAGCAAACGGTTGTCACTTCGCACACACACGTGTGCTACACAGTGCTTTATATTATAGTACAACCTAAAGCCATGAAGCGATTTATGAAGGCTGGGAAAGCTTCGCAGAGGTTAGCTTCGCAAAGATGAGCGTGTGCTTGAGATTGCCTTTGAAAGTGGCCCTACACCCTCAACTCCGGATATCATACAGGGGCTGCAATAATCATCGATATCACTTTCGGCGAATCCTCAGCAGAATTAGAATGCAATATGCAAACAAAACCTTTACTCAACTTCTTAAGGCCCCACATTATAATCTGGGAGATGGGAGGATATTGCAGGGATGATCTGACAGGGCTCCAAACAAGTGCAAACCTCAAACGAATGTAGCCCGCTTCTTAGTATATCATACGATAGCATGCTATACTACACAAATGTTATGTTATAGTATAATATAGTTTGGTATGGTACGTTATAAGCCCAGAAGCCCTAGCAAGGATTCCTAGTATTCCTTCCCTACATCCCACAAACCCTGTCAACTTACGTAGGACCATGACGCCCCAAGCATAACGCCCTCAGCACAAATCCAAAAACAAACCTTTCGACTACCACAAGCCCGAAACGCCGACTCCTGCAACCTAAATCCCGAAAGCCCCAGCCCCGAAATTACCGAACCCCGAGGCTACAAGACTTTCCTAGATCGCCTGGGCCGAGAGAGTCGTTCCGGAGACATGGGGTGTCATTGCATTCGCCTGCGCGGGCTGGGCTTTGTGAGGTTGTGCAGGTTCTTATGCGCTGTCAGGGGCCTTATAGGCTCCAAGATAGGCAGAACACGCTATGGGGATCGGGTTTGTCAATATGAAGGGGGCCCATGGAGGGTTCAACATGTTGATGTTTGACCCTCACAACAGCATCCCCAAGTGATCCTTTCAGGAGTTGGATGTTCCTTCATATGTTGGACCAAAAAGTCAGCTTCGCCCCTAAACCCTGAACCCTAAAACCCTAAAACCCTAAACCCTACACCCTACATGCAGCGACCCTGACCGCCTTCATCCCGCGCCATGGGTGGTCCGCCGGTGCCGGCTGCGGGAACCAGACGTCGCCAGCATAGCCCGCCAAGTGGCCTTCCTGCTTCACAAGCTTCTGTAACCCTGTGCTTCCAGGGACCTTATTGTTGGGTCCGGGTTTAGGGTTTAGGGTTTGGGTTTAGGGCTTTAGGGTTTTAGGGTTTAGGGGCCTGGGCCCTAACTGTAAGGTCCTTGGAAGCATAGGGTAAGTTATTGCCTCAGAAACTCGATGGAAAACGCAAGCCGTGCGGTTAGGGGTTTACCTGACAGCTCGGCACCCAAGAAGACCTCTGATGTGGTTGTTTCCAACTGTCAGCAATCTTGTCCTTTCGCAGCGGTTCTTCGTGTTTAGACATGCTCTTCCAGAAGATCCAAGATAATTACCTATACTATTTGGGAGTACCTTATTATGGCCCCAATACCCTATTCTAATTCACTAATAATTACCCTATATGAACTGCTAAGGCTTCAGCTTGGAGGCTCAGGGCACTCGCAATATAGTTTGGGTTTAGGGTTTAGGGTTTAGGAAGTTTAGGAAGTTTAGGAAGTTTCGGGTTTAGGGTTTAGGGTTTATGTTTTTGGGTAACCGGCTATCAGCTGGGCCAACCCACATTAGGATACGTCTAGCCCGCGTCATTGCTGATGTTGCACCGACTTACCTAAACCCTAATCCCAAATCCTATATACCCTAAACCCTAAACCCTATACCCTAAACCCTAAACCAAATTCCTTGGTCGGTTTCAGTAGGGCAGAAGTTCTCAAAAGGGGGTTCGTGATGGCGGCTGAGACGGCTTAAACCCTAAACCCTTCTGGCTTCGGGTCGAGAAGTGCGGGTCTCGGACCCCAAGCAGTGAGAGCTTTGTTGAGGACAGAGTCTACCCATAGGCTCCTAAGTAGTTCCTTTTTTGTGGTTTATATCTAGAATCCTATAAGGTACTCCCAAAAGGAACTGCGAAGGAGCCTAAGAGTAGACTTAGGGTTTTAGGGCATTGCTGACAGCTACCAGACACGTACCACGTACCGCCCCCTTCTCGATGCCCAGGTAGACCCCCAATGCATCCCGATATGTCTACGGAGATCAGTAACACCTAATTCTCCAAGCCCCCCTCCCCTTCCCCAAACCCCCGGGCCGTCGTGTCCTCGCATGCTTTCTTGACAGCCTCTGCATCACAGATCTTGCCCCGAGCGGTGTTGATCAGGTATGCCCCGCGCTTCATCGAGTAGATCATCTCTGCATTGAAGAGGTTCCTGAGGCATCTGAGTTAACATAGGGGCCTTTATGAGTAGAATAGGGTTTCGGGGTGAGTTAGACTATGGTCAAAGCCGGAAAGTTGGAAAGTGCGTTCCGGCACGCTTGGTCCTGAAACCGAATCTTCCAACTTTCCGTTCTGGGCAGTCCGGCACCCGCATAGTCTCCAAAAGGAGCAAGCCTCCTATTGCGATCTTCCAAGTTTACTCCCCTTGGCAAACACGGTATTTCTTTCCTCACAGCGCCCCGCAACCCTGCATCCCGTCTGTCCAGGAACCGCCAGTACTTGGGGGAAAGCGACACCCCCATGCCGTTGATTGATTCTGAATCCCGCCAGTACTTGGGGCCAAGCAATTGTGGGTGTGGTTTGGGGAAAGCGATTCCCGCGTGCCGTTGATTGATTCTGAACCCCGTCAGTACTTGGGGCAAAGCATTTTCGGCGTGGTTCTGGATGCAGTACGGTGGGTTCTGGAGATGCCCGTGTTATAAGAGGTGAAAGCGATTCCGCCGTCGTTTCTGACTCCCGCCAGTAGTTGGGAAAACGCATTGCGGGCATGGTTATGACTGTGTTTAGGTACTGCCAGTACTTGCGGGAAAGCGATTCCGCTGAATCCCGCCAGTACTTGGGGCGAGGCATTTTGGGCGTGGTTCTGAATGCAGTACGGTGGGTCCTGGAACTGCCAGTACTTGGTCGAAAGCGATTCCGCGGTGCCACCGGCTGTTTCTGAATCTCGCCAGCGCTTGAAGCAAAAATGTTGGGCGTGTTTCTGAATGCGGCAGTACCTGCGGGACGGCATTTTGTGCACCAAAGTTGGAAGGCATGAACTTGGAACAAATGTAACATAGACAGCCAAACTTAAAGTTGGAAGATGTCTTGCGCCACGCACCAATCTCGGTAAACCATCTTCCAACTTTCCCGCTTTGACTGTAGAAATAGAATAAGGAACCCCCAAAAAATAGTATAGGTAATTTTTTTGGCCCCTATATTAGGGCTGAGTAGTCCAGCCCCATAAGGCGCTGTTTCTTAGCTACAGCCACTGCGATTGTGCCACTATTCTGGGATCATACAGCTATTGATTTTAGGGGCTAGGGTTTAGGGTTTATAGGGTTTATAGGGTTTATAGGGTTTGTAGGGTTTATAGGGTTTAGGGTTTAGGGGCCTATTGCGATTGTGCCGCATTTTTGTTGGGATCGAGGCTTAGGGGTTTTCAGGTTCACCCACATCAAAGCTCTGCGCTTCGTCCACCTCGGATTTTTCCCGGGTTTTTGAGGAACAAAGCAAGTTCATGCCACGGAATAGACCTCTACTTCGCGGTTACGAAAATAACCGAATGAGACCGAGTCGCCTCAGGTTGAGGGTCCCATGTTTGGCCCCCAAAACCCTGAGCTCGAAAAGGCTTAAGACCCTTACACAGCCCAACGAACAAGAATCCTTCAAAATGAAAGCCTGATAAGCCCCGAAGCCCAAAAACAAACAAGTGTAGAACTCCAGGAATGCTGGAAGCAGGTGCTCTATGGTTTCTATGAGTTTTATGAGGTTACCTGCTTACCATGCAGTGGCAGCTCCCATTCTGGGATAGCTGAGTCGGGCTGGTTCTCAAGTGAGCTGTAAGCATCATGATGGCAAGCTTGCATTGAATGATATAGGGGCCTTAATAATTAGAATAGTGTTTTGGGGTATATTCTACTATAATTTTAATAAGGAGCCCCCAAAATAATATGCGTAATTAATTTAGGCCTCTACATTAGCTTCCTGAACTTCGGGGTTCTCGTTTTTGTTGGAGTCCCTGCCAGACACGACCTTTAAACCTATGCGCGGTTTGGGGTACTTAAACTCTGTAAGTCCTAAAGCACCAAGCCCTAAACCCCAAAAGCCCCAAAAGCCCCCAAAGCCCCAAAAGCCCTAAAACCCTCAATCCTAAACCCCTAAAGCCCCAAACAAACTCTGGGTCCTCAACACCAAACCCTACACAACCCTAAACCCCCCTAAAAAAGCCCCAAACCCTAAACCCAATGGGCTTCCAGGTTTGTTAGGGCTATCAGGGTCTCCTTTGCTCCCCCTCTGCGAAGATCCAACCAAAGACCTAAAATGCCTGGAGCAACGCCTTCCAAGAAAAAGTACTACCAACGGAGGGTTTAGGGTTTAGGGCTTTCACCAACCCCTTATGGCCCTGTTTAAATACCAGTCATATCCAAACGGTAGACAGATAACCCCCCAGTAAGATTGAGGAGTGCGCTGGCCTTCGGTTGATTATGTAACTAATTCGACAGGATCAGGGTTTAGGGCTTAGGGTTTAGGGTCTAGGGGTTTAGGGGTTTAGGGATCAGGGCTCAGGATGTAGACGGCTGATTCGAGGAGAGAAAAACCCCTTGAGCTCCAGAATCCCGAAACCCTACAAGCACTAAGGGTTTAGGGGTTCAGGCTTTAGGGTTTAGGGTTTAGGGTTGAATGCTTTAGGGGTTAAGGGTTTAGGAGTCCTAAGACCATCAAGAAACTCTGGGTCTTTATTGGGGTTCTTAATATGAATCTTAGTATATTGGGGTTATAGGGCCAGGGGTTTCTTAATCAGGTTGCTACGTTAAGTACCAAGACCAATCAGGGAACTGTGGGAAAAGACATGCCGCTGCATGTTTCCTCAGGGGGTTGCAGTCGAGCTGCTCCGTCTCCGGATGAAGAGGGCAATTGATGGTGACAACGTCGCAAGCCTACTCCAATTGAGGAGGGGATGTCTGTAGCAAAAGCGACGAGCAAAGTGGTCCCGACCGCTAAACTCAAAACCCTGAACCATTAAATAGGCACGACTTCATGCGGGTAGTTGTCTAAATTAGGGTCCCTTTTAGAGTCCTTTATAAGGGTGCCGTACTATATTGGGGACCTAGAAAGGGACCCTAATTTAGAGAACTACCCTTGAGAGCTACTACACATCCTCACTCCAAGCCACGAAGACGAGCCGGACCCCCAGTTTCGGCATAATTGAATAAATAACAAAAATAAAATTGTACATACTAGTAGTAGAAATATTCGTATCAATACAGTAGTAGTGGTGTAATAGTAGTAGACACATTCTTTGTCTTGCTTGTTTACACGTCATGGATGTTAGTAGTCCTGCATCTGTTGCCATTATTGCTGCCTTTCAGAAAACCGTTTAAGTCCTGAAACAGGACCTGAAAGGTTACCTGTATTGCTGTCGCAGCTGCCGTTACGATGATGATTACCGTCACCACCGCGCTCAAAATCATAGTCTCAGCGCTAGATTTTCAATGTTCAACAAGATGTTGGTTGCAAAAGCCCGTAAAATTACTCAGTGTCAGGGTTCTGTTCTACACTACACGACAAGGGAAACAAAAGGTTCCCCAAAGCGGTACCTAGTAAACAAGGGTCGCGAGCCTTGACCAGTGACTGCACAGAGTCGTGGTAGGTCAAGTTGAGCTCTTGCTCGACCTTGTGCAACTGGTTTTGAAAGGGTTCAGGGATTAGGCGGGCGGACCGGTTCAAGGCTTTATGATATTAGGCTGTATTTCGAGTTTCGGCGGCTGCGGGATAGGGCGATTAGGGCTTAGATACGGGTCTAGGTTTAGCTGACGCAACCTGACACGACTGTTTGGGGGAAGGGTTGCATGCGAAGGATGGACGGCTTTTGGTTTAGGAGTACGGTTTTGTCCTTGGTACCGGCGATACCCTTCCTGCTGGGGTTTAGAATTGAGGGTGTGGTCATTATCAACAACTGCAAAGGACACGACTTCAACTCATCGACCAACAGCTGGAATTGCCGACAAACTTTCACCCGTTAAGAACAGCTAAGACTTTTGCTGCATGCTACTTTCGCCCCCGCTAGTCACACAAACAGGCCGGGGATTTATAGAAGGGAGACTTAAACTGATAGCCAGCCATCATCTGCATAATGTCGCAGGCAGACCAGGCACCGTAAGTTAATGTAGGGGCCTTAGTAATCAGAATCGGGGCTTGGGCTCCTGTATAGTCTTAATAAAATAAGGACTTTGGGGGCAGGCAGGGCTCCACAGTCGAGGACTTGTTATCAATGAGGGTGCTTGCAATAACCCCGAAGATTTCGGAAACCATGGGACACTGGAAGAGCGGACACCTAAGTGAGGAAAACAGATAATCGTAAACGTCTCAAGCTTCCAATGCAGCTGGAAAGGGCACTTTCGGGCAGCCGATGCTTGTCGTAGTAGTGGAGGACGGTGTCGAACGCCTTGAGCCTTTGTTCACGGGCTTGTGGAATTGGGAGATACGCTCGGGGGTTGAAGGTTGAGGGCATTCGGCTTAGCCTTTTTTTTGAAGTGTGGTGGAAAATACTGCCCCCAATAGTCTGGCTTTTACGGTGTGACAATGTCAGTAGGATTACGTGACGAGAAGGAGGTCCCTTGTTTAGAGGCTCTCTTATATTACAGGGTCCTCGATTATCGGAAGCTCCCATGTGGTTTCGGCACCGCTGTACTAGGCTCCCCAGCCGTTATAATCATTGGGTTTTGATGAGGAGACCCTTAAACACAAAGGGCAAAAGGGGGCACTATACTGGCAGACCTTGCCCGCGGTTTTTTTGGACCCTACACTATCAAAGGGTACCCTTAACAGGAACCCATTTTGGGGATCTACTGTCTGGATCCTCTCAAGCATCTGGGCCTACACTAACGGACCCAACATAGGAATCCGTTTCAGAATACTTGGTTTCAGCAGAGCCTTCTCCGAAACAGGATCCGTACTGAAAGCCCTATGAAGGGGTTTTCATAGTCAAGTACGTTTATCATGCCCCAAACTCCCACCAACACCTCTGAAGCCTCAAGCAGAAAACTTGGAAATCCAGGCAAAGCCTGAAGTCTACCCATAGGCCCCTAAGTAGTTCATTTTTTGGACTGACTTTCTAGGATTCTCAATATAGACTATAAAAAGGAACTACAGTAGAAGAAGAAGCTGAAGCCCCGAATCTCCCCCTGAACCGTTCATCCCGAAATACCACAAGACGAATCCGACTCTACAGCGCCTAAACCCTCAACCCTGAAACCCTTATCCCAGACCCCCGGGAGGATCTAGAAAGTAGATCCGCTAATTTGGGACCCTAACCACCAAAAGGGTACTTTATAGGAACCCGCTTTAGGGATGTACGTTTTGGATCTTTCGGGGGGGTCTGGGATTATGGAGCCCTAGAAGTTAAAAGCGAACTCTGCCCGCGCCTTCGAAGAACCGCCAAGCCAATCCTTCCAGCAGCCACCGTGCCGACGTGCATGCCTGGGCTGTGGAAACCATCCTGCCTTTGGGGGGCCTTAGCAAATTAGCGTAGGGGGGTATACGAAAGTATGACTCTAGTAATTTAAGAAAAGTATTCAGGCTTCCATACTCGCGCTTTTCTCAGCCTGTCCGGGCCGAAACTGTTGGGGTTGGGGGCCGGGAGCATGCTACTTAATATTTGGCTTCAGACTTTCCAACTTAGAATAGGAATAATGCGCAGGGTCGCTTCTCGCATTTGAGTGTAGACTGAAGGGTTCCAGCAGTCTTTGAGCTTTCGGGTTTAAGGTTTTGGGGCTTAGGGTTTTGGGGTTTAGGGCATGAACAGCGCATGTTTTGAGACTTGGGGCTTTGGCGGGCAGCATTTCGGGTTAAGAAGCTGCTGCATTCACGAAACCGAAATCCTGGAGAATTTCAGAAGTACCTGAACTCCTAAGCACTCACTAGCCCCCATAGCATACTGGCTAGAAGCGCCTTACTAATTAGAATGCGATGTTGGCGTTCATTTTACTCAAACTACGTAGAAAACCCCAAAATAGTATTGGCAATTTCTTGGGCCGCATATTGCCTGAACCTTCTCTCGTTGTCCACCCTCTTGTACCCCTCCCAGCAAAAGATTCGGCAGAGTGGAGTGTCAATCGCCCGGGAGTGCCAACATAAAGAAGTACACCCGAGACTGGGTTCTTGTTAGGGGATTTAAATTAAGTTACCATAGTGAGGAAACCCCAGTCTTTTGTATAGACCTCTATTATAATAGATTAAATAAAATCCTTTATTAACAAGAACCCAGTAGAGTGCACCGACAGAATGTCACTCGGATACTCTGGAGTGCCCACCCCCCAAAGAATCTAGCAGAACATACCCGCAGTGCCAACCCAAAAAGTAACTGTTCTTATCATAAGAAAACCCGCATGCCACCTGCCCTCCTGCACTTATCTGTGCAACGTCCAACAAGTATGCTTCGGTACGTTTCACCTTCTTCCAGCAGAGTGGCTTTCTGGTAGGGTCGGGGTGTTCGAAGTAATTCATTGAAGGGGTATTGGGCTCTCTGCGAAACCCTAAATTCCTGAAAAAAAACACTAAACCTGACACCCTCTTCCCGAAAACCAAAAACACACAGACACAGAGACACACACACACACAGAGAGCAAACAAACACCCCGAAACCCGCCTTCCACGTCGTAGGCTTTGGCGACGCAGTCCGCGATGTGCCAGCCTCTGAAACGATACATAGCATAATAATATATAGGCATATTACATATTATATACTACATACCCAGCCATCTATGATTAATGTATCGTACTCCTCCCTGCCAGCCTCCAGCCTCGGCGATGTCGTGCGAAGGCACAAAGTTGCGGACGAGGTTCAGGATGAGCATCACCTTGAGGGGGGTTCATAGTGACCCTTAATTAATGGGATATAGGTTTATAGGGTTTAAGGCTTCGGATATATAGAGTTTAGGGTGTATAGGGTTCATAGTGACCCTGAAGGGGATTTAGGTTTATAGGGTTTAAGGTTTAGGGTATATCGTATATAGGGTTTAGGGGTTCATAGTAACCCTACTTAGTAGCTGAATTACTACACTTTAAGGGTGCGTAGGGTTTAGGGTTTAGGGTTTAGTGCTTTGGGTTTCTAGGGTTATAGGGTTTAGGGTGTATAGGGTTTAGGTTTAGAGGGTTTAAGGTTTAGGGTATATAGTATATAGGGTTTAGGGGTTTATAGGGTCCTTTAATGCTTGCCTGGGGATCCATAAACCTACCGTTTCATGGGTTCTACCCTCTAATTAAGGGGTCATAACCTACTATTTTGCAGGGTTTGGGGTCACAGGTCTATCGTTGCTATTATATAGGGGTTGCATTGGGTTACCTGTACCATAAGGGTTAAATTTATAGGAAGAGGGGTTCTTCTTGTTTCAGCACCTTTATTTTTGCTGGCCTTGAGGGGTTCCTTGGAGCTTAGGGTGTGGGGTTTTCCGGGGTTTAGGTGTTAGGGATGAGCATCATCTTAGTAATCTATGTAGCAACCTGTATCTCGTTGCTATATAAGGGTTACGTTGTGTTACACCTTGGAGGGCTTGGTAGGGTTGAAGGTTTTTTTCATAGCCGAAAGTAGAGGGTCGATTTTAAACGCTTAGGATTTAGGGTTTTGGCGTTGGGGTGGCAGGCTCTAGTCATACCTTGCTGATCTGGATCTATGGCGGTTTCTGAAAGATACTTGGGGATTTTGGTATGTACTGTTTCTACATAATCTCCGAAATAAAGGCTTAGCTCAGAGAGCTTGCGGGTGTTTAAGCGGGTGTTGAAGCACTGTTGTTTGCGTGGTCTGCGGCCGTAATCCTAGACCCTAAGCCCCTAACCCCCAAACCCTAAACCCCAAAGCCTCTCACCTACTCAGAGGGCCCCTCTATGTCAGTGTGTTTTTGGGGTTCAGGGTTCAGGGCTTAGCGTTTATAGGTTTATAGGTTTATAGGTTTATAGGTTTATAGGGTTTAGGGTTTAGGGGTTTAGGGCTTATAGGGTTTAGGGTTTAGGGGGTCACCTTGAACTCCCCCTCCACAGAGAAGCTGATTCTTTAAGCTTGCGCTGGAGGGGACCTGAAGAAGTGCTCCATACCCATAGGCTCCTTAGTAGTTCCTTTTTGAGATTACCCTATAGGATTCTACATATGAACCATAAAAAGCAACAACTTAGGAGCCTATGGATGAAGTCCAGGCTTCCGAAAGGTGTATCGTGGCTTCACGCCGCCTGGGGTTTTGAGACTGGCATTGTGGTGGTTAGGGGATTTCATTTATGTTACCATAATAAAGACACCATATTATCTATTATTGTAGATCCCTATTATGGTAATGCAAGTTAAATCCCTTAACAAGAACCCAGATTAGCGCGCCCCCTAGAACCCTGAGAACCCTGAACTGGCCACTGCTGCCAAATGGAGCTTGCAACGCCAAGATGCCACATGTTCTGCGACGGAGATGGAATTGCAGAAGGTGACCTGTCAACAAAAAAACAGTCCGAAGCAGCTATCGCTGAATTCAAGGGCATATATGGATCTCTGGGTTATGAGGCTCCATAACAAGCTGCAGTTAAACCCTAACTCCTGCAAGCCTTAAGCCCCAAAGCCTGCTTCCTCAGAAAAACACCATGCTGAAAACCTGGCAACAACCCACATGAGTCTTGACGTAGCGCTGCCCTACCTTTAATAGGCCTCTGGTGCAAAAACTAAAATAAGGACGATGCGGGCATGACATGAGTAGTTATTGCCGACTCCTAGAAGCAACCTTCCCTTAACCCCAAACCCCTAAACCCTAAACCCTAAACCTTGGCCCCAAGCAGACCCCGCCCAGCCTCTGCCACGGTGACGCCATGGTTGCAAGCTGCCTGCAGGTCCACGTGGTCGGAGCCGATGCCTCGGAAGGGTTTAGGGTTTAGGGTTTAGGGGTAGCTTTTCTGGAGAGGTCAAGCCACAATGTAAATTCAAAAACGGGTCGGCAAAGACCCTTATAGTCCCGGTACAAGCATGAACCTACCCACAAACCAAATTGTATAAAATATTGTCGCCCTGTGAGACTATACTACGGTTGATGGTATAAATCCTGCATTACCCATAACAAGGAATATACCATAATTCCCATAGTTTAGGGTCCTTACAAGGTAATGCAGGACTTACATCATCAACAGTAGTACATATTTGGGTGCAGCCGGGCTTAACGTTCAGGAGAGGTCGGCTTTGCGGAGGGTGCTCACTCGTTTGGTTGCAGCTGGCTTGGCTTCGGGTATCATCATTGGCGTCACTGGTATTCCTTGGACTATAGAGCGAGTCCTGATGGTTCCATTACCCTAAACATCAAAATAGCCCAAAAGCCTTATCTAATAGAGTCTTTGGGCCCAGATGCCTTAAACTATGAGTCCTTTCAGGGTAACGCGCTAGTATTTCCAATTAAGGGGCTTTGGCGTACTTTGGGGTCTCTTTCTGCTTTGCGGCTTTGAGGGCTCGCTGTGGGGATAGAGTTTAGCATATCGGTGATTTCGTTGTTGCGTCTCATCCTGAAGTGCCCAAGGGCGCCTGCATCACCAGAGGCAAACGTGGAGCTAGGAAGTTACCCTCAAAACCCTAAACCCTAAACCTTAAACCCCACGAACGCAAAAACCCAAATCCTGCTCCCCAAGGCTAATTACCCGAACCCCAAACTTTCAAGCCATGGCCTTTGCACCCGGAAAAGAGCTCCCCTAACAACCCTTCAGCTTTAAATCCCAAGCCACTACTTAGTTGCTGAGTTCACAAAGCACAAACAGTGTACACTTTCAGTTCTACAAGGGGTCATATTATTCCAAAAAGTTTAAAGTGTAGTAAATCAGCTACGAAGACTAACTCCCAAGCCCTCAGAGCCCTGAAGCTTGAACATAAAAGGTGCCGGCGGTGATGCAGAGCTTCAACTTCTTGGCCTTCCAGAACTCTGCTACTTGGGGAGGCATCTTACACTAGATGCTATCATCTGATGAATGATATGATGATATTGGACGAAAGGTAACTCTGTTTTGCTCTATAGTTGTTGAGGATCCATAGTCAGAAAGCTTTCCAAACGGGGTTGGAAGGGTGCTTGAGGCTCTGCCAACCCTAGTTCCTGCTTGACGGAATGCGGGACTAAGTCTTGAATGAAATTACGGATTAGGTTGGGTACTGTCCCCCACTCTGTAACATACTGCCTCCTTCTTTTGTAGGGTCCGTGCAGATTCGGCATTAAGGTTTACAGTAAGACCCGACAAAACAATAGGTTGTGTTAGTTTAAGACCCTAAAGCCTAAACCCTGATCCCTAAACCCCCAAACCCTAAACCCCCAAACCCTAAACCCCTAAACCCTAAACCCTAAGATAACCAGTTGTGGATCCTGGAAGTCTTCGCCAAAATGAGTTTGAGAGTTATGGAGCCACCTCAGGGTTCCCGGGTTCAGATCTACAGAATCTAGCGACTACCCATAGGCCCCTAAGTAGTTCCTTTTTGTGGTAGAAAAAATTCCACAAGGTAATCGCAAAAAGGAACTACTTAGGGGCCTATGGGTAGCGACCAAGCCCAACAATGCCAAACAAACATCAAGCTCGAGGTCAACCTCAATAATCTCCAAAAGCCTTAAAAAAAAAAAAACAGGCGCCTTGAACCCAAATTCCAACCCACCCTAAACCCTAAACCCTAAACCCTAAAACCCCTCAGCACCTTGAACCCAAATTCCAACCCACCCCACCCCCAAAACCGGCTGGAGCTGGGCAGGCTTTGAGTGGTTTTGCGTTGAGGTCTGCGTGTGCGACTAGGCTTTCAGAGTTAGAATTGTAATGTGGGCCCACGATCAGCAAACCACTCTTCTCAATAATCGCAACTAATATGCGGGTCCTGACGTTAAGTTGCTGCGGCCCCTAAATACTATACACCCTGAAACCCAAATACCCTAGACCCCAACAGCCCTAGGCCCTCTAAACGCACCAGCGTAGCAAGGAGTGTTATAAGCAGGCGTCTCCGTTAACACCTTGCTGGATGCCTCCTATTGAAGAAGATGGTATACTTTAACATTATGCGGAGCTGAAACTTGTGATGTGAGGCATATTCTTGCACTGAAGGGTATTGGGTCTGTGAGGGTCTTAATATAGAGGTATGAATAACTAGTTTTGGTATTCCATTGCAGTCCCTATATACTTTAGCATAATCAAACATTCTAATTACTAAGGCCGCCTGTATATCCTAAATTTCCAAAGCGCGCGTAGAGGACTCTTTCAAGTCTTAAAATTTAGGAACCATTGAAGGAACCCTATGCTAAACTTATTGAATTTACTGATTTGGACTTCAATGCAACACGGCAGGAATAGTGGACCTGGGATTGAAACTGTCTCAGCCACATACAGGAGCCTTTCTTTCTGGAAAAGCTTTTGTGGTGTAGTTCACTACTACATGTAAAAAAGGGCCACTGAGAAGCTCAGGGGACTTAGTACGTAGGATACAGAAGTGCAACTAAGATAACCTCGATTAGGGAACTCATAACAGCAGTTATGGCCTCCTTACGAAACCGTCAGCTCTGTTTTAGTAAACACCACGCCCAAAACCTAATAATAATCATAATTATAGCACTACCAATGACAAGCATGATCATGATAATCATAATCATTACAACAGTACGAATATTCATAGTAGTAGTAACAACAACATCAAAAAGCGACAGGTCTCATGCTTTTGGGTTCTTGCGGTGTCGGATCTAGCCCAAAGGGTCCTAAGTACCTATATGGTATGTAGGGTTTCTATATTAGGAACTACTATTATGATTTAGGGAAGTATTCCCTATAACAGTACCTAGGACCCTTTGGGTAGGAAGCAGCCTTCTCGAAGCGCTCGGCGCTCATGTACGCAGGCCAGAAGGGCTGTGAGATTACCTCAGTGTGGCAGACTAGGGCTCAGACTTGAGGATTGGCTTCGGGGGGTTTAGGGTTTCGGGTTTAGGGGTCTACGGAATTAGGGTATAGGGCCCTGAAGAGATAGACATGGTATTGCACAGGGCTCCCTAGCATAACCCCCCCACCCCCCCCCCCACCCAAGCTTTGAGGCATCTGTCTTGCAGCGCTTCGGCAACTTGCCAATGTTACTGCCCTCAGCCCAAGATCACCCCTTCTTGTAGGTAACAACCCTCAAAATTACTTGCTTGTCCAGTATTCTAGGGGCCTTTTTGATTATGTAAGGGTTGTGATACACCCAAAAGGTTAAAGGTTACCTGCTCTACTATTGAGATTATGGTGGCAACCCTTGTAGTTGGCCTCTCTGGGATTTTGCTTAGGGTCGGAGGTATACAGTTTGGGATTTAAGGGATTAAGGATTATAGGGCTTAGAGTAAAAGGTTGAAGGTGTCAGTAGTGTTTATCATGATGCAGGGTTTCAGGTTTAGGTTGGGGTTCAGGTTTCAGGTTCTTTTGGGCTCCGGGACTTAGCGCTCGAGCGAACTGCGTACCACGTAAACCATTCTGAAGCCCCCCAGATAACTCCCAACAAAAACCTATAACATCCTTACACACCTGGATTTACCCGTATCCAACCCTTCCGCACCCGGGCAAATCGTATAACACCCGTGTACAACCCTGTGGCACCTGTATGAAACGTATATAAAACCCAAACAAAAACAATATAAGTCCCCCAAAAAAGCCACCGTATTTGAGATCCCATGCTTCGATATTCAGTGTCATCGGAGGCGGATATTGCTGGTCTCTTTCTCTTCACATTGAACTTACAACTTCCTACTGCTTTTAGCGTACCGTGTCAGGGACGACCGCGACGGCGACTACGACGACTACTACTGCCACTGCTGCTGGTACTACGGTACAAGTACTACTACTGCTACTGGTGACTGACGTAGTAGTGATTAACCCGACATCTCCTCTAGCCTTGAAGCCAGAATTAGCTACGAAATAGTGCTGTGGGCAGAGTTGCCATTATGCCCCATGCAATTTACTATCAACGCGATCAGCCTGGTATGGGAGTTTGAATAATTGGATTGCGCTTCGGGGGATATTATAGACTACAGTTAGAAAAGGGAGCCCTGCGAAATGCTGGACTCTTTAAGGGGCTCATTTTAAGTTACCATAATAAGGAAACCATATTATCTACTATAGATCTGCATTATGGTAACTTAGATAAAATCCCTTAACAAGAACCCAGGAAATGTTGTTGGTAAGTATCAAGGCTTCTATATCACAAGGATCTCGAAGCTCTGAAGAGCCAGCTTGCCACGTCAGCATCAGGAAGCTCTCTTTCGAAGACTGAGTCTGGGCCATCTTTGGACGATGTGACGACGAACCTTTGGTGCAGCAACGCAGGCTTCGGGGGTTTGTTCTGCTGACAAAAAATAGGATTTCTCTGAAGGTTGAAGGGATTGTAATTTCAATTCGTGGAAACCCTAACCCTAAACCCTAAAAGAATGGGGCGCGGTGCTTCCGGCTTACCTATCACCTACTTTGGACTCTGCTTCCGAGTTAGGGTCCTCACGTTACCAGTCAGGCTGCACATCGGGTTCGGGAGATGTAGGGTTTAGGGTTTAGGAGTTTAGGAGTTTAGGGGTTTAGGGTTTTAGGGCTTAGGGTTTAGGGTAAGATTTTGCCAGCATTGCTTCCACCACATCTTCCTGGGTAGGGCGATATTGACAATCTCTCCAGCATGTGCTTCCGGTTCTTCGCTGCCTTGAGGTGTACACAGCTAGCAACACTTGCATGAGCACCTACATACCATCCTCAACTCCTGCGATTCCCCTCACCTCCGAAGAAAACACTAACACCGTGGACCAAAACACCCGGAAGCATCGGGGTAGTTCTCCAAATCAGGGTTCCCTTTCTAGGTCCCCACTATAGTAATAGTACGGCATCCTTATAATGAAAAAGGGCTCCGCAAAAAAACCCTCACTTAGAGAACTGCCCACAGACCAAATTCCAGCTCCCAGGCTGAAAGACCTCGACCCGGCCAGCCCTCCGGACTCCTAGGAACGTAGAAAGGAAGCCGTGTAGGTGAACCCAGAACACCTGAAGCCCCAAACAGCCGCAAAGCCCCAACGCCCGAAGAAACTGTCGGTTTCAACGGCCCTCAAAACCCACTTCGAGTTAGGATTCTACATTAAACCAACAAGGAAAGTGCACAGGTCTCATAAAACACCACCAACAAGAAACGTATAAGTATAACTATCCCGAAGCAGATAGCTAGTAACCCTGAACCTTGGATACTGCCCCCACTCAGTAACAGTTGAGTCATAGTCATAATATGGGATATATATATATATATGTATATATATATATAGATATATATATATATATAGCCCTAATTATTGGTAGCCCTAGTATGGACTGTTACTGTATGGGGGGGGGCAGTACCCAACCTAAACCCTGAACCCTAAACCCTAAACCTTGAACCCTTATCCCTAAACCCTCATCCCCCCTAAAAGCCCCTCAAAGCTTCCTTGGCTGAGACACTCGTGGCCGGCTGCAGCGAGAAAGGGAGTTAGTCCCAGCCCTCCTGAGACCTCGGGTTCGTGTTTCACAGCCCCTATAGGGTTTATTTAGGGTTTAGGGCTTTAGGGTTTTCACAACCCCTATAAAGTGTATTTAGGGTTTAGGGCTTTAGGGTTTAGGGGTGTAGGGGTTAGGGGTTTAGGGGTTTTAGGGTTTATTTAGGGTTTAGGGCTTTAGGGTTTAGGGGTGTAGGGGTTAGGGGTTTAGGGGTTTTAGGGTTTATTTAGGGTTTAGGGCTCTAGGGTTTAGGGGTGTTGGGGTTAGGGGTTTAGGGGTTT
>CAJNJA010032308.1:6970-28312 GCA_905231915.1 Symbiodinium necroappetens
TATATATATATATAAAAATACATACATACATACATACATACATACAAACAAACAAACAAACATACATACATACATACATACATACATACATACATACACATGTTTGTACATATACAAATACACACGAACAAAGAAACACACATACGGACAGACAGACAGACAGACATATAAGTGACATATACACACATACATGCACACTTGCAGAATAGTTGGGCGCTTACATGTTTGCTGCTTGTTTCCAGAGTGGGGTGCGCGCATTGTTTGTGGGCATACAGTGTTTGGTCTCGGGTACCTGCATGCGATGTAGCAGCAGGAACTTTTTTCCGCTGCTTCAACCCACAGCTCCAACTCGAGACCTGAACTTGCCCACTAAGAACCTGAAGCCCCATTTTCCCCTGAACTTGAACAGGGCTCCTACATCGTGCCGGAGGCCTGGCTGCGGAGTTGCCACATAACTGGGCTTCGTGTTGATCGGAGCTGTTCGTTTTGAACTCGAGGCTTGTTGCTTGGATGTAGGCTGAAAGCTTTGGCGAGGAGGCCTCGCATGAGCACACGAACTGCTGCAGACCAAAACCAAACCAGATCAATGCAGAAAACTTCTCTGTGAATAGAATGTAAGTTGTTCTTCATCTTCAACCTAGGGAAAGCTGTATTGCAGACAAGTTACAGACAAGCAGGCAAGAGCACAGGAAATAATCTATGCGCATAATACGAAAGCTCCGTAAGGGTGGCCCGGTACGGCCGGGACACCACACACGCTTGTCGATTGAGTTTTGGGTTTTGCTGTGCGACGTGTTCGCCATTTGTGATTGAACATGATGCGTTCTTTGTGTGAACTTCGGGTGGCATCACGAACCTCCCTTGAGCACGGCACTAAGTTCCGGTGAAACAGAACTTCACAACCCCTGTGCAGTTTCGTCCCGATCGCCAGGGTCCAGATGAGTTTCCTCTTTTACAGTCGGCCGATTTGGCGACGACGCCGAGCTGCAAGTCTTGATGCTTCAGGCCTTTGAGGTTTCAGTGCCTTCGTGACCCGCAGAGTGACAAGAGTGCAGTCGGGGGATTTGGAATTGCAACGAGTTCGGCAGAGAGGAAGGAACTGATAACTGAATGCGCAACCGTATTGCTTACCTACACAGAGTTCCAGGAAGTAAGGGTTTCGAGCATTTTCCCAGAGGCCTGGTAGACCTGACCAAGCTAGCTTGTGCCGAGCATCCTCGGGTCTGAAATCCTATTGTGGGCTGGGGTGCAAGGCTGCCGACATCTGACAGCCGTAAAACCCAGTAATGGGGCCTAAATTATTAGAACAGGGTTTTGGGGATTCCTTCTTACAATTATAGTATAATTGGCCTCAAAACCCTAGACTAATTTTTATTAAGGCCTCTATATTAGCGCCTAGAGCCGAAAGCTTCATCCCGCCACCGGACACGCTCAGCCCCCATGCCCCGGCAGACCAGCATTTGGATGATGAGGGCTGCGACCATAGTAAGTTGTGTGGTTGTTTGTTGGTTGAGGTGGTGACGACACTGACATTGGTCAGGAAGAGGATACTTGTTGATGGATACCATGTTTGTGGGTGCTAACGGTGCCAATGCAGCTGGTGATCGTGATATTGTTGTCGATGCACATACACATAGAAATATGTATACACCTGCACATGTCTATGCAGACAATTCTGTCTGCCTCGCTGATTTATGTATTACCCCTCCTTGCTGGACTCTTTGTCTGCAATTCTCGAGGTGCCTCTCCATGCTTCAGCGGCAGCACGACACAGTTCTGCACCTCCGATTTCATGAACCAGATTTCTGACTCAGAGCGAAGGATCAATCCTAAAGGGCTAAGCCCCAACAGCCAAGTTTTCACCGCCGAGCCACACGCCTTGCCCGCTTCTCTCCCGAAGCCCCTGTCTGCAACATGCTACTCTTCAGCTCGACGTCCTGAACCCTCACGCTTAAACTAGAAGCCCTTATAGAAGCCCTATAGTAACCTAACCCTAAACCCTAAACCCCTAAACCCTAAACCCTAAAAACCCAGGCACCGGCTGGATCTTCAGGATGACTTGCTCGAGCAACTGCTCTCCACGCCTGCTCGAAGCCATCCGCAACCTCACCTGACACGAGAAGCAGGGTCAGGCAGGGCTAGGGTTTACAGGGCTTAGGGCTCAGGATTTAGGATTTAGGCTCTAGGGTTCGGGTTATAATTTATAATAGGGTTTTGGGTTTGGAGAAGGCGCATTTGTCGTGGTTTCTAGGGAGGTTGACTGCAAATTCTCGTTGCAGTGGGGAAGGTTTCGCGTTTGGGATAGTTTAATCGGGTTTAATCTTGCTGATGTTATCGGTGATCCCTCTGTCTTATAGCAGATGTTGCAATGTCCAGACATGATTGCGCCGGGACTGATAGCATTTGTTGATTATGCAACGCTGGATGTTATGCCTGCAGCTTTTCCTCGAAAGATTGCCCGTACGTTTTCTTGTGGAACCAGACCGATTCAATTGATTCTATTGCTTGTCACGGCCTTGTAATTTCCTGTCGGAATGCTAAATAATCTTGGTTGAGTATACGCATTTAGCATTTCCGCTTCGCCTGTCTTTGCTGCACGATGAAAACTGGCAGGCAAGCTAAGCCGTGACCATCATGGCCACCACGACCACGACGACGACCACCACCACCACCACCACCACCACCACCACCGCAACCACCACAACCACCACAACCACAACTACCACCACCATCGTCAGCTGTTCTTTTGCACCTGTCTTCGTCATCAAGGTCGTGACCAGTGACCAGCAAGACAGCGATCACGAATGCAGCCATGATGAACGCGAGACCTGTGTCCATTCTGACGTCTATGCCATAACTGCTGCTGATGATGGTGATGGTGATGCTGATGGTGGTGATGAAGATGATAATTTTGATGGAGGACAACGTACACAGTTTGATCAGCACTGCTAAGCGTTATTCGCGTTGATCAGTGAAGATGGCGACGTGAATATCGCTTCAGCATGGCAATGCCACCGACGCCAGGGTCGAGCTCGCAAGCGACGAAGCAGCTTTCGCAACGATCAGATGCTGCAGCCATGGCCGCTTTCCTGTCATTGTAAGATAGGGGTCTGAGTACATGAGAAGAAGATCGCCTAAGTTTTCTTTCTCTCCATAGACTTGTGCTATGAGTACCTCTCCCCACTTAGAAGGACGAGCTGTTCGAAGTACCAGTTTTCGGACGGCCTGGTTACTAGGCTGGTGTAAGTTCAAGGGAGATTGGGTTTGTGGGCGGGGTTTCTTGGGAAAAGTGCCTACTGGTCCAAGTTCTATGTTCTTGGGCGAGAGTCTCGCTGTGGAGTGTGCAGGCCTTGGGCCTCACTAAAGAAGTCACGCACTGGAATTCCGAAAGTCTTGGGCACTAGGTGGTAGAAGTGGATGTAGCCATAGATGTAGTCTTTGCAGAGTATGAGTCTTATGTGTCGGTTTGGCAACTCTTAGGGGCAGTGCGGTTGTCCTCGTTTCTCTGCGCCAACGCCTTGTGGTATCTCAACTGGTAAAGTGACAAACGTTCACAAACAATACCCTCCTCCAAATTAGTGTTGGTTCCAAGAGACACCCTTTGGGAAAGACGCTGAAGAAGGGACCTTCCTCGAGGTTCCAGGATAGCTCAGGGATTGCTGCACACCCCCAAGGCGATCCTTCAAGGAGCCCCAAAAGCCAGGAAAGACGCTCGCCACCATCGTCACAGCCGGCTCCCACACAAAGCGGTGCTTTGAGCACTTTTCTGCGGCCTGTCCAGCTCTTCGAGGGTTTCACCTTAGGGGTCACTACTGCAGGGTGAGATGTACGGTGGACCGGCTAAAATTTGGTGGCCATCTTTAATATGCGCCAGCCGAGGTCTAGGCGTGTTGTGTTTCGTGTACCTTCTGAGAATACTAGTAAGGATCAATCTTACAGGGGGCCTCGGGTTTCGGTTTGGAGGGGAATGGAGCCTTTTTTGAGGCTTTTGCTAGGCCTGAGGCTTGTTTTTGGAGTGTGTTGGGTGTGTCCGTTCTCGGGGTTTCATGGTGGCAGTGGGCCTGAGGCGTGGTTTTTGGAGCCTATTCTCACATTTTAGCAGGCGCGAGGCTTGGTGTTGTACTGGGCCTGAGGTTTGGATAGGTTGGGTCTTTTAGGGTTGTGGTCCCTAGTGAAACCTCCCCCCAAGCCGTTGTAGGGCCTCGGGGTTCGACTTTTTGGGTTGTTGGCTTTGCACACTATGTCCGGAATCCTCGCATCCGAAGTCCTTTCCAGGTTGCTGAGCAACAGCCGTCTGCTTTCTCATAGACTTGGACGACTGAGGAATCAGATCTCCAGCTCCTTCGATCACGCGAGGTGGCTTGCATGGCTGTAGATATCGCGGTCAAGCAATCACGGTCTTTGGCACACTTGTTTGTTTAGGGTTGAGGGCATTCTGGCACCCGATGATAGCGATGTCCTGTCGTCTTGATTAGGGTCTTCGTCCCTTGCAATCCGCCAGTCTCGAGATTGGAGTTAACGAAACAGTACGGATCGTAAGAATGAAAGCATGCAAGTCATGCTCTCAGCATTATTCAACAATTATGAATTATTATGATTAGAGCAACATTAACATGCCCCCCTCGAAGCCTCCAAGCACAACATGCCAGTTGGTCGGGTTCAAGCCTTATAGACGCGCTCTCCACCCTGAGAAGAGCTCATCTTGCTTGGGCCTGATTTGCAAGTGTCGAGACTTCCCAAGCCCATCCGATTGACAGAAGCAAAGGCATCATTCCCGAACCATTACCATTTATCATTAACATGATGAGCGTTGTACTCTTCTTCTTACTATTCTGACCCGTTCCTCTTTGGGGGCATGGTATCTCATGCCCTTGAGTAGGTGCACCCCGACCAGGCATAGCACCCTGCACTCCAAACCTTTCAGGCCTCCTCAGTCAGGCGGTGGAACTCCCCTGCCGTCCCGGAGGTTTCTACCAAATCGACAGCACAGTTTGAAATGGGCTCCTGGTGTTTCAGTACTGGGAGTGAAGTTAGTCCGGAGGCGTGGCGACGGGACGGCCTCCCGCTCGACGTCGACGCGACCCAGGACTTTCCCATGCTTGTAGCTTTTGTCGGGTTTCGGAGGGAGCGACTAATTGCAGCAACAGCAGAGAGAGGAGCGATGGGTATCAATTGCGCAGAGATGTATCTTGAGGTTGAGGTTTCCGGGTTTGAGCTAGAAGCCATAAGTTTCGAACCTCTTCTTTGTTTCTTCGCAACGCGAGTTGCCAGCTTTGGTTTCAGTTCAGCTCACGAGTAAAAGGCTTGGTTTTCGGGATTTGGGGCGTTTCGGATCTTTAATGCTCTCAAACCCTAAAGCCTTAAATCCCATAAATCCGAAGACTTCAGTTTGTTTTTGGACGGGCGGGGTTTTGTCTTTGGTTCGCAAGCCAGCAGACCAGTCTTGATGGCAAGATGTTGCACTGCAAAACAAAAGATTATATAACAGGCCCTCGTAAGCCAAAGCCGTATGATAGAATTTAGGGTGTAGTGTAGGGTTTGCGGTTTAGGGTTTGTTGATTTAGGGTCTGAGTTGCAAACTTAAACTAGAGCCATCCGTCAAGAGCTGCTACCCGGATGGTTTTACAAGCGAAGACCCTCCAGCCTGTCATTCAAGCAGAAACGGGAGGGGTAAACTGTTGCTGCACTGCGCCATCCAGCAATAATGCCTGTGGTCGACGATCCAGGCACCAGTGCCCTGAAATAGTTGCAGTCGCATGCTGCCCCTGCCCTCCGGCCAGGCTCTTCAAAAGCTCTCCGGCTGAACGAGGAGGTGTATGCTTGTGCTTTGCATATAAGTCAGGCGACGTCAGCGAAAGTTTGTGAGGCCTTGGGGGCCCCTCTTCATGCCATGTAGCCCTGAACGGATCCGCGTGGAGACGCTTCGGTATCCAAGCATCGGATGATCACCCAGCCGCTATGCAAGACCGCCCAATTCCCTGTAAGCATCCCGCTGCGGTACTTGGCCTTGAACACAGCAGCGAATGTTTAAAGAACTCCTATAATCAGGAATGCCGTGACGCTTCCATTATACTGTGCCTGATACGCTGTCTGCATCCAGCCCGGAGCCTTTTCCACCTGAATCTGACAGGCTACAGATATAGGTATTTCAAAAAATAACTTGTGGTAATCCTGGAGATACCTCAAATCTTAATTATAAGGCGAGAAATGGAGCACAGATAGGAATGCAGGGGCTGCCGGAGATAGGAGAAAAAAGCAGCAACAAGGAAGCAATATAGGAGGCAACAACGGCGGAAAGGGGAGGAAGCCTGAAAATGTGGGGAGTTTGAAAGTTGGTTTTCCGGTGTAAACAGGTAAACGCTGGAAATAGAGACGAAGACTAGGACTATAGGAGATAAATCGAAGAAACATTGGAAATAGCCCGCAGTACCCAGTCTAAGCCCTTCATCCAAGGCTACACGAACCAAGAGCTGGAGAAGAAGAGAGAGGCTCACTCCGCGGACGCGAGCCGCTCCAGAGCCATGTTCTCACGCAGCTCGCTCCAAAAGCCTTTGGAGTGAGGGTTCAGCCTGCTGAAGTTGTAGGGTTAAATGTTTGGGTGTCAGGACCATAGGTGTTTAGATTTAGTTTGTGGCATCAAATTGAAGTTTTGGGCTCTGCTGCAGGGTCGATACCATCCTACGTTGAAGGAGGTGTCTGGTAACAATGGAGCAAAGCTGGGGTTCAGTCAGTCACTCAATCGGTCAGCCAGTCAGAAAATCATACTTGCATGTGTGGTTGTACGTGTGGATATGTTGATGTATGCAAGTACGTACACAAGCATGCAAGTGTGCATCTATGTATGTATGTATGTATGTATGTATGTATGTATGACAGTGTGTATGTATTTATGTTTGTTTGTACTCATGTATGTCCTTACATTGGCATGCTTCTAATCCCTGGGGGCGCTCCTTCGCGGTGCTCAGCAACCCATGGTGAAAAACCGTATTGCACACTAACTCGCAAGCTGAAGATGTGTTGAGGCTTGGAATGAAGCTAGCCAGTCACCACAAAGCTTTCCCTGCAGTACTTTGCACAAACCCGAAATGCCCTAAATGCCATCCAAATCCGTAAGGCAACAAGCAGCCTCTTAAAGCAGATTCTGGTGCGCGCTTTGTTGATCGACTAGCTCCTTGGCAACAGCAGAAGAATGTAGATGCAGATCGAAGAGTAGTTGGACATCTGTGCATCCTCGATAGAGATGGCGGCCCCAGATTTCCTGCAAGGAGGAAGCTGTTAGTAGCCTTGCAGTGACCGCCATCTTGTGCTGCTCGTTGAACATCAGTCGAATGACTTGGGCGACTTGGGGATGCAGATTCCCCCACCCAGACAGAAAGGTGTCATTGTTCTTTGTTTGCAACTTCCCTCGGGAGTTGTAATGCGACATCATCTTGACATGTTTTGAAGACTCCAGGCCCGGCGAAAGTCCTGACTTACTCAGCCGGTGCTCCAAAAAGTTCTATGTAGGTGCTGTGTGTCAGAAGTTCGCGGCTTCTCGCACGCCACAGATGCGAGGGTTGTGCAAATGCAGATGAGCAGAGGTCAGTCTTACTGCGTGGTTTCTTGCAGGTGGCATTTAAGAGGGCTGCTACCGCATGAGTTACAGACACACACACACACACGGTTCATGGAGCCGAGTGCTCGAGGGAAGTCGCCATGTTTGTTGGGGTCGCGACCTCGCCATCCAAGGTGGACCATCCAGCCTTCGACGTGTTCTTTGCTTGTGTAGTGCTGTTGAATTCGATATTGATTGGTGTAGACGTCGAGAACACTCTCTCCTGTCGAGACCAACCTGTTTGTGATGCTCGACCAGGATGGCTGCAGGCTACACAGATTTCATGCACTGTCTTGTTCGTGTTGGAGCTGGTCATCCGCGTGACAGCTAGTGGGATTCAGATCTTTTGCTCGGAAGACTGGCTTTGGATACTCCTGGATGTGCTCATTGTAGCCCTGTCGGTGTGGGAGATCGTTGTGGATATTGCCCTGCTTGTGGAGCCAGATCAGGAAGCCATGAACGAGGGTGTCAGTGGCATCGCCAGCTTAAAGGCATTCAGGATTATTCGACTTACCAGGATATTGAAAACGGCTCAGCTGATGCGGGTCTTCCGCTTCGTGATGGCGCTTCGAACTTTGGTCCAGTCGGTGTTGCATACACTGAAGGCCTTAATGTGGGCGCTTCTCCTGCTGTTGTTGATAGTCTATGCGCCTCGTGCGGCAAGAAGCCAAGTCCTCTTGCTAAGAAGCCTTTCTTCTTTTACCTGTCCACGGGTTTCTGTCTCTGGTCCAAACCTCCAATCATTGGGGCCTTCTGTTGCGAACTATCTTGATGAATGGTCCCTTCTTGTAGTTCATGGTGAGGAGCTTCATGTCTGTACCCAAACCTTCCAGAATCTCTTAGTTAGGTTAAAGAATAGCCCTTAAATTGCCAGGATCCCCAGTATGATGGAAGGTATATTCCTGAAATAAGAGATATTGGAAGGTGAGGGTAATTATGTGGCATTTCTGCATTCATGGCGCAGCGGCCCTTAACCCGGAACGCTCAAGGATGCACTGTGTGCGCTCACACTCGCGCAATCGTCAACAAGTTGCATGTAGGATTTATGCTAAGTGTTAGGTTGTTCTCCTCTGAATCCGCTCAAGTTGTCGAGCCTAAATTCTACATGCATATTCGATGATTGAGTCGCTCGCAGTCATGCTCTTCCCCCGCTGCGAGGTGTTCGCCGTTCTCTTCACGCAGGCAATTCATGACCACATTTACGTCGACATGCTTCCGATGCCGGCGGACGCGGAGGTGGCCAGCGATCGCTACTTTGGGTCCCTGCTAGATTCTATGCTCAGACACTTGCTTTGCCATGGAAGATTTTGCATTTGTGGTTTTCGGATGCTGTTTCATCCTGCTGCCAGCAGGTCTCTTTTCTGTGAAACGACAGGTCTGTTCATGAGCATTGCTGGGGGCGTGAGCTGGGAGGAGGTCCTTCTTCCTTTGCGACATGTCTCCTCGGCTTGGATCTGGACATTCTGCTTCATCTTCTATATCTCTTTCACGTATTTTGCCGTTTCTCGGCCACAAGAAGCTCTCTACAGAGGGCATCTTTGTGAGGGAACCTGTGATGCTCCGCTTCGAAGCTGCATGGTTCGATCGAGCAACCAAGGTATTGAACGTCGTCACAGCAGCCCTTCAGCTGGGTGTTGGCATCTGATTTCCCCGGTGTGGCTATCTGACTTGTTTTCTGCATGCACAGTGGACCCTGAACACGTAAGGTCTTCTGTCAGTCAGCTATCGAATCTGCACAGAACGATCACGCAACAGTGGTGCAAAATATGTTGGATAACAAGGACACTCTGTCACAATTGGTCGATTGCTCTTTTCTTGTCCAGCTGTCTAGGGCTCCACAGCTTTGCGGTTGGAAAGGTTTGATGGGCTGCCCTGTGAATGCAAAAAACCTAGCGGCCAGCGACTGCTGCGTCAGATGATGTCTTCCGCTCCCCCAGCAGCAGTGTACAATGTGCAGCGTATGATCGATGGAAGTTCAGTCAACAGCTGTACTAAGATGCCAAGTTTGGTCTGGCTGACTAGATGTTACGTTCAGTTGCTGGAGATTTTTAATCATAACTGTACGTGCTAGATGATGGTTGAAGCATCAGGGCATTTGGGGATGGGGAAAATTAGTAAATGCTCGCAGTCTTGTTCAGTGTGACTGCGAGTAGACCCAGCTCCAGCTCACGCACATAAGATGTTGATCGCTCTGTTCGAGTCGAGATGGCTTCGTAGCAACACCGTGGCTCGACATATGACTTGTATCGAAGCACTGGCTTGTTTAAGCATGCTGGAGCCAGTGGCATGCTCGAAGCAGCGTTCTGGCTTCACTCCGGCCACAGCATGGTTCGAATCATGCTACTTTCATTCACTCATTCCATGGAATCCCCGCCACCCATAACCGATCCGCCAATATCTCCTTCCTGAGCCTCCTTCCCTCTCTGTCCCTGCAGGAGTCTCACCTGAAGAAGTTGCGAGCACTCTTCAGCAAGTTCGACATTCAGCCACCAGTATGCAATGCTGCATGTTGCAAGCGAGAGGGCTATGCAGTCAAGTCAGCTACTGCATTGGACACAGTCGCGGCAGGGAGGGGGGTGTGTGGGGTTGAGGGCGAAGATTTTACAGACACGACGTCATCTGATGCGACAGCGACATAAAACACGAAGGGCCACAGCAAATGCAACAACGACAACACTCAGACCGACACCAACAGCAACCAAGGGGCAGCAAACAGCAGCCGTAAGGAATGCAGCCAATCCACATCAGCCACAGTCAGAGCAACGTCACCAACAGCATCAACGACAAGGGTTCAATACAGGAGGAGCCAAACAGTGATGCGAACGAAAAGGGAAACAACAGGTTTACAGCAGTATGTTCGCTGCCACTGTGTCCAGACTTGCTCCAACTCCGACATCTTCATCGGAGTTGCTCGTACCAGGCATAGGTCACGCACATCAACCACATGGTCGTCGCTGTGGTTCTTGCTTGGTTGTGCGTTGCAATCTGATGCGCGTTCTGTTGCTTCAGTCCCATTAATGCAGCATGCTTCTCCTCGCTTCATCTTCACTAGCGACGTTGGTGAGATTTTTTGAATCTTTCCGTGGGACACCTGTCATAGCTGTTGTCTGTTTGTGTGCCACGCTAGATGTTTCCGAGGGCAAATGGAGGCATTACTTATGGCATGTTCGAGGAGAAGCTCGATTCCCCGGCTGTTCGCGACTCGGAAGCCGTAAGTCTTTCTTGGGTTTCAATTTTGTTATAGTTTTGGACCTGAGCGAGTCTGTACAAACATAAAATGTTTTGATAAAAAATGAAAGCGTAGGCTAGCAGTTTAACATCAGTATACTAAAGCTGTGCCACAAGATGATATCGTATACGATCATGAGCTACAAGATACGTTGGCCTGCACGGTCAGGTGAGTACTTCGAGACGCTTGGGCTGGATGTGTGGGATGCCTGGTCCTGAGCTACTTGCTGCGTGCACTCTCTGCTATAACCTACATAGTACGAAAGTCTCCTGATAATACTATGCGATAACTTGCTATCGTATTTAAATACACACTCTAATTCTCTATGGTAGACTACTATGTGCGACATAAGTCTAGACAGTACTGTAGTGTACTGATGATGTATGAAGAAATTTTACGGAAATAGGTCTTTGTCTAGCATAGTGTACGACAGCACACCCTAAATTGCTAAAGTATGTTGTTATGTAGTGTAATCTGCCATATTACTCTAAATCCACAAGTTACACCACCATACTTAACCATGTACGACATAAGTCTACAGTATACTACAGTACACTTTAATCCATGTGCAGCAGCTCCCTTGTCTTGCTGAGCTAAGGCCTGGTCCTTCTTCAAGCTTCTCGATCAGGACGGTGGTGGCCTGGTGGAGATCGAAGAGTTTTTTATGGGGTGTTTGAGATTCAGCGGACATGCTCGGGCGATGGACGCTGCTCGGCTGCAATTATCGCCTGGACGCGCAAAACGTCCCAAGACTATCACCAACGGAGAGAGGACATGTTGGGTTTCAGTTGACTGAGCTTCCCGTGACAAGGTTGGCAAAATCATCCAAGATCAAGGCTGGATTATCCGAGCCTTGGCCCGAGAAGGAGTAGGGCACAAGAGTACTGATGGAGCAAGGTCTGCTGGGCAATCTGAGCAGATGCCGCCGATGTGTTCGAACTTGTGTTGACGACGACACGTAGTGTCACAGAGGTGACTGTCAAAATGGAGGATCCTACGTGTTCTACTCACAGAAGAAAAGGAACATCAACAACCACCGGCACACCAACCGTTTCAACATCATCTACGACGGCAACCGAAGCAGGACAAGCATATCAACAGCAACAACAACAACAACCACAACCAACATGAGCGACCACAGCATGAGTGGCAAGAGCGCATTTGCTAGTTGCATGTGGGCCCGTCGATGTCAGTGTACATATGCAAGCACGGTATATGACCGTGTACGGATGTGAGTCAGCCTCATTACCATATAACTGCATGCAGGAACGTCAGAAACATTTTGTAAAACAAATGCCCAAGCTCGTACGCGAGCATACGTTCATGTTCGGAAAACTGCACGGGGTGTACTGGTACAGTGCTATCCGGGGGGTCCATGCTGGTCGGTGCTGGGCCTTGTGATTGCAACACTCCAAAATCTATTGCCTCTTATATATGCATATCAACCGTTGTTTGTAGCAAGCACATACACAAACGGAGATCAATAAATGGATAAGCAAACGCGAAAACAGCTAGTTACATGTGTATGTATATACATTCATACTAAAGTTACTAAACACATCCACACATACAAACACGCAGACGGACAAACAAACAAACAAACAAGCGCACACTCACACACACATACACATACACATACACATACACATACACATACACATACACATACACATACACATACACATACACATACACATACACATACATACGTACATACGTACATACTCACATTACATTTCATTACATTACATCGCATTACATTACATTACATTACATTACAGTACAGTACACTACCGTACATTACGTTACATTACGTTACATTAAAACATACATACATACATACATACATACATACATACATACATACATACAGACATACACACAGACATACATGCATACATACATATATACATACAAATACACACATACACACACGTACACACACATACACACATACACACATACACACAGACATACATACATGTATACATACATACATGCATACATACATACATACATACAATCATACATACGATCAGGCAGACATACATATACGCGTACATGCATACAAACATGCATCTACACATACATTTACACATACATGCGGGCATGCTTGCATGCATGCATGCACGCATACTGGCTTACATAGTTACTTGCATGCTTACATAAAATACATAGATACATGTGCAAACGAGAAGGAGATGGAGAGTAATTCGCTGATGTCAAGAGACACTTGGGCTCCAAATTCGAAGCTACGCCTGACCTTACACCCTTGCGTCCTCAACCTCAGTGTTCAGGACTATCAACCCGACATGACTCAGCTGAAGCCTCTACCACATTTTTGTGTCCTACAGAATCAAAGACCTGTCTACCTTAAACTTGCACCGTCTCAGGAAATCAGGGGCGCTTTCACAGCTACGTTGAAGGCGAGCTGCACAAGCTCCACGAGCACATGAACTCGTTGGCCGTGCCACTCCTTTGCGTCATCACAGGGCATAGAGCTTGGTCTTTCTTTTCTTGGTCGGATTTTGGTTTAGGCTTAGTGATATAAGCTGCATACAGGCTAGCAGCAGTTCCCGAAACCAGCTATTTTGAGGTATCTGCCTGTTCACTGCGCAGAAGAGCAAGAATAGAAACCCCACGCCAGCTTTGGCAATGATCACCCGAAACCCGACTGGGTCTTTGTGTCTGGTGAGTCTCAGGTTCCTCGGCTCCATCTCACGGGGTGTCGCCTGCGAGCAGTTGTGAGGTGCAGGCTGGTGCATCTGAGGGTCTGGTTTCGGACTTAGCTTTTACGGACTTAGGTTTTACGGTGGAGGGCCTGGACCTCACAGTGTTGGAGGTACAGCGTATGCGAACCAGACCGAAGACGTCAGAGGTCCTTTTCTCTTGGGGACTTCCAATAATAAGAATAACAATGTAGAAAGTAGGATCCTGCCTGTTGGGTGTTTGCTAGTTCTACTATCGTTCAGACCCACCTATACAGCTCAGCAATAAAGTTGCCAGGTGTTACTGCGGTATCCAACCGCGCAGACGTACGAGTTTCGAGTGCCAAGATGCCCTAATGCAGTGATACAGGACTGTTGGTTCGACTGTTTCAGTGCCATAATATAGTTACCATGCAATATTGTTTCTCATAAGGTGCCTGGTCATATTTATGCTACAGCTTCCAGCAAAGCCCTATTCCAACTATTACAGCCCCTTTAGCACCCTGGCCTTGAAAGAACAGTTCAGGATCCTTGGAGATGTCTGTCTTTTTTCAGGGGCCTGTTGTTGTAGAGCAGGCATGGATTATTTCGCCTGAAAACGGCCCCTGAGGCTTCTGTGCCTTTGCCGTGTTGAAGATTGTGGGGGGTAAGTCTTGGGTGCCAAGCTGGGGCTTTCTGCCTTGCAGGTTGGCGCCCACATGAGCCAGCCTGCACTGATGCCGCATGAGGGTTATAGTAGTAGTATTCGCAACTGTCGCGAGGTTGGGAATATGTAGGTATCATACCAGTTCAGGTGCCCATAATCTTTGCAGTCCCGAGTGGTACGATGATCTGGAGTTTTGGGTCCAAGGCTTTGTGTGGCCGGCAACTTCCCAGCATGGTCTTCAAGGCTTGTGCAGGCACACATGAAATATGCCTCTCTTGAAAAAACAGCGCCGGCTTGTTCTGAAAGCAGGGTCCTGTTCCGAATTTCCTTGATATAGGAAACTCCGATCGTATGGTGGTGTCCTCATACTTATTTTACATGAATGAATATAAGACTGATTCCTGATAGCAGTACTGACAACATCTGGCATATAGCCGTAACAGTGCTGCTCGCACCCTGCTGGTGAACAAACCCCGCATACTCAGCCGACTCCGCGGAGTTGTCTCTACTCGTCTCACTTGGTTCACCACGGAGAAGTAGACAATAACGGCATGCTGCACATCCTGCACATCTTGTTGTGCAGTAGATGCTGCCGGTAGGCTTTCGGGGCCACTGCTGGCTCCCCTAAAGTGAGGAGACAGAAAAGAACGACTTGAATACTGTTGCATCAAGAGCAGCATAGACCGCGGCATCCTGCAGATAGCTGTCTCCTGCATATTACCGTAAGCGTATGGACTGCTAAGAAAGGCTTGAGGCTGAGACGGGGACATTTCCCGAGCCTTAGTTACCTTAGTTAGCTGCTTTGGGCATATCAAAGACCATAGTCATAGTCATGCCCAGTGTTGTGGAGTGTTGTCTTGGAATTCAGCAGGCACGGAGTCGTTTTGCTTCGAGCAGTCGGTTTTAACAGCCGTGCCTCTCTTATGTACATCTATCCGATGTAAGAGCGGGGTCGTTCTGTGCCGGGAAAGCTTGCAGTTCAGACATAAAGCCTGGCTCCTCAAGGCCCTCGCTTACGACGCCTAGCACCAATTGCTCCTTCCCAGCCTTCTCAAACTGAGAGCTGGGCAAAAAACATCTGCGTGCTGATCCTCCACCGGATGACTGTTTACAGTAGGGGCTCAGTGTCCGGAGCACTGGGAAGGCAACAGAAGGCCGCAGTACGACTTTCCCACTTTCGCATCAGACATGCTGAACCAGTCTATTATTCTTCGAGACAGCGCCCGGAAGGCTCCTCAAGCCCTGAGCTCACAAAATTCGGCCCAAAGACTCTGCAGAGCTTATATGAACTTGTGAATTCTATAGGCGGTGGGATGTAACACTCGGAGAACGCACTTCGGGGTGGATGGATCGCACGCTGTCGTGGAGGCGACTGAGTTCGGCCAAGGCACCAAAAAAGTGGCTGCCTCCTGACAAATCGTCTTCGTCCCTTTCCCTCCGTTGGGTGTGCGCGCTTCTCGGTAGATTATGCCTAACAGCTGTCAGATTGGAGACTGGCTCGAACTTGGTTCGTCTATCGGTGCATGTAGAGGGAGCAATGCTATAGCCCAAACAGTGAATAAGACCAAACCAACCATTCCAGGAGCACCCCAAAGTCTCCCAAGACCAGCCCATGAGGTCCAAACTGCACCCTGTGGCGGAAGCACGATTGAGCCCAAGCCTGCTATAGCCAGCGCCGTGCTGTGGCGGATGCGATGAGAGCACGATTTTGGTGACAGAAACATGAGCCCTCGCATGCGCGCGACACTGCGGTGGGAGCACGATTTCCGGAGGCCAATGGCTTCTTTCGGAAGATCTTTCGACATACTCTTGAACGGCGGCATTTCAAGAGCACACCTAGGAGCCACAAAGAGTCGACAAGTGCGGTTTCAACGACTTCGAGCGATTTCAAGGCCAAAAGCTTCAAGGCCAACAGGGGAAAGCGATTGATGAGCACGAATGCCACCCCAAGATATGGACGGTACTGCTGTGGGAGAGCGGTTCACCGAGCTAGTAAGTGCAACTGAAGCGGGTGTCCTAGGCGGACGGGGCCCAAGCGGAGTGAGGAAAGAACGCGCTTTTAGTCGAAATTGTGCATCGCAGCACAGCCGTAAAACCCCCCGCGGTTACCGCACTGTTGATGCCAGTTTGCTCCAGTTTGTTGCGTTGCAGCATTCGTCCAGAATCTGTTCTTTGGAAGAGGCCCATAAACCTGTCGGATCGAACCGCCAGGCTGGGCACACGACGAGGCCAATTGTGCCGTATCTTCCGCAATAGACGCTCTTGTCCAGCTTTGGTGTACACAGATTTGTGGCATGAATGTGTGTAGGTGTAGCATTCAGACTTGAGTCAGGTTGTTCGAGTTTCGGGTCTGGATATTCGCAATGCTTGAGAAATATGAAACTCTGAATCCGTCCAGTGGCGTTCAAGCGATCTGCGGGATCTCCTGCGACACTGTCAACACAGCTTTCAGTGTTTCTTTCGTGGTATGGGATTTCCGGCTTGAGTAGTGGAGTGTCGTCTGCGGCACATGCTGCCTTTCACTCCTCCATAAAGTCATAAAGACGGGCTTCCTTCAAGCCGGCAGAATCACAATTGCAGGACTCCTATCTGGTTCGCATTCTGCCAGGGCAGGCCTGTCTTAGTTGCCAGATGTGCTTGCATTAAGCTGTGGGCCCTCATGGAGTGGAGTAGGGGTCGAGGTCGAGGTGCAGGCCTGTGAAGAAGCTCCCCAACATCTTCTCCGATGCTGCCTGAACTGCCCAAGCCTCAAGCAATAAACGGCTTCGAAGCCAGACTACCGCAGGGGAATGTTCGCACGGATACTCTTCTACATTTGCTTCTCTCGCACTCGGGTTGGAAGGCGTTTGCAGGCAGGGGTTACGTGGAGCAAGCCGAAATAGCTGGAATAAGCCTTCATTCATAGTGACTAGCCTTAGGCGAGAGCATGGGCACGGTCAAAACACTCAAACCCTGATATATTCGATCGTTCGCTTCAGATTCGTTGCGGAAGTTTACAGTCTTCCTCAATCCCAACCTTGTGCCAGATAGCTTCTTCCTGGATCCCGTTACTTAGTTACAGCCCCGCGCTCTTTTTCAGCACCCCTTTGTAGCTAGCCACAGGAGGGAAGACAACCGACGGGCATCTGGCCTCTCTGTCCACATGTTGACTGCACAATGTTTCGTACCGTGGCTCAAGCTGCAGTTTAGCTCCCTCTGCCCTCTCTGTGGTCGAGGATCCGAGCTATTCAAGGTGGGGCGGGAGGAGGGGTCCATGCCTGGGCCATCCAACGGTGGCGGACCGTGGCTTCCATGACCTCCCCTTTTAGAAACGCTTTCGCTCGTCGCTGTTTCTGAAGTGACAGCGCTGCGTGTTCTCATGGTGTCTACGCACGTCAAGGTGATGACGAAGATGATGGTGACGAGGATGATGCTGCTGATGATGATGACGGTGTTGGTTCCTATGTTTTCTCTTTTAGCCGTGAGCTCTTTGCAATTGCAGACTGCACACTGCTGTCCAGTATGAACCTTCAGCACTTGCTCGCTAGAAGACAGTCATGCATGTTACAAATACATAGGCCGCAGGCGCTGTCTGGGAATAGTTGCATGTTGCACCAGTTCGGTGGACCAGATACAAAAACTACACACTAATCAGTACATACTCCTTGTATCTGTGCTGACAGCAGTCTTTACATTGTGTCTCATAGTCAGAACGTTCCTTGCCACTTGACATGTGTGTATGTGTATGTATATATATATATATGTGTATGTATATGTGTGTCGCGGGAGGGAGCAGCTTGTCAACTGAGACAGCACAGGCCCACACTTGCTTTACCGCCTACCTGAACTCCCCTTGTACTGCCACTTGGCCGCCAGCTGCCCCGAATCATTCTACTGCAGCGATCTGGTGATGCTCTCTGCTTAGCAGCAGCCAATGCTGGTTTAGGGTTCATGGTTTAGGGTTTTAGGGTTCGGGGTTTAGGGTTCAGGGTTTAGGGTTCGGAGCCCAGGTAGTTGGGTGCCAACTCCGCTTTCGTTATGCATTGAGAACTCCCCTGGACGGTGTGCAGGCAAAGATGGTCGTCCATCTTGCAAGAATCAGTAGTGCTTCTACTTACTGCATGAAATTCTTCTTATGTTGTGGAGGATTTCCATGGTGCATCGCAGTCTTCCCGAGCAATACTCTGTGAACGGTACAAGTGTAGCAGATAAATCTTGTGTGCCTTCGTATAGTATACGGGGATCTTGCCCAGGTGATTGTAGCTCTCTTACTCGTGTCATTTTCCACTATTGCCAATTAACATTGGTGCTGATACCAGTAATCAGAGAATGACGACGTGCAGATAAGCTCCTGAGGTATTGCTGTGAAGTTGCCAAGTGCCCAGAGGTTTCAGAAATTCATGGTGTGCTGCTGTGTGACGAGGTCTTCATTACCACTGGGTGCCGCTCGGATGCATTCTTCAAATGGTACGGCACAATGACAGCATCGGAAACGACCCAATCCGTAGATAATCGACACTTCCCTTCTCCGAAGGGATCCGGGTCACAGATAGCATGCATTCTGCGATCACCATGCGGAACAAGACCCGCTGCTTAAAAGCAGGTGGCAACCATGTTTCGCAACGTGGCTTACATCCAATTCTGCCTCTTGGTGGCTGCATTGGCCTCTCGTCAGCAGCATGAGCTGTGTGAGGCAGCTAGCTGTGTTCGAGCTGCAGTTCAGAATCGACTGAACACCACCCCAGATCCCAAAGCTTCTGCAGGGAACAGCTGACACTGCTGGGCACGTGCCAGTCACCACGGAGGACAAGTGTGGTCGTCAAGTCGTGCAGTGCTGTGTTCTTGCGCAGCGCTTCGCAGCGCTTCTGAGGCTTGTGCCCTGGCAAATAAACCTGGCACTGCCTTATGCCAGTCCCTTATGTTTCTGTTATGAAGCTATACTACGAGAACTGTCACTAATGACTAGTAATGTTGGCACGGGCTTGCAAAGGGGTTGTCGGAGTCCTCTGCTCTTCGCAGTCCGGATATAGACCATTCCGCAACCCTACAACCCCCTTTGCCTATGGTCCCAGATACCTAAACCTTGCTAGCCCACCCTGGAAGGCCTAAGACTAAGCCTTATGAGCCCTCCTACGGACCCGATTCATGCTTTAAGACAATAATATAGGCCCTATATAAGCCTTAGTTAAACCTGGCCAGGCTAGACATCAAAGCCTGCGCAGGATGAACCGATTGCCTGTCCCGTTGGGATGGGCGCTTTGCGCAAGGCGTTGGCTTCCTTCGACTTGAAGGAGATCTGGGTTGCGGGGGGGTGATGGGGGTGGGGAGGGGCATAGGGAGGGAGTGAAATACACGGGTTCTGCTATTTGGGATTGGTTTTCGAAGGGATCTACAAGGGGTCGATGAGGGCCTTGGGATTTAGGATATGGTTCGGGTGTTGGCTTTGAGATGTATGGTTGGGGCTTTAGGTCCATGGTCAATTGGCAGGCTATTTCACTCGCATTCGCGTGCTAGCTGGGCGTCTCGGTTCCGGGGGACAGGGGGCGAGCATCGTTGGCTCACACATTGCAAGCCAAAAGTGCTAAAGCTTCATTCGTTGACACACGCAAATCTAGGCATGCTAATTTGTGTGTGTGTGTAAATAAATAAGTATATATACATGTGTATATATATATATATATTTATGTATATATATATATGTTTATTTGGTTGTCATTTATGCATGTAGATGTATACCTACCTACCTGCCTGCATGCCTGCCTGCCTACGTACTTGCTGTACCTGCAGACAGGCATGCCTACCTACTTATCTACCTGCCTACCTGCCTACCTACCCAGCTAGCTAGCTACCTAGCTACCTACCTACCTACATACATGCATGCTTAGTTGCATGTGTACGTTGCTGCATAGGCACATACATGCGCACAGACTTGAATCTATACAGACATACACACGTAATTACATACATACCTGCGTATGTCAAGCATGAACGTACGTATGTCATACGGCATATGCATATGCGTATGCATACGCATGCACGCATGCATGCATATATCATATGTAGTTACATCTTGTTGTTCGACGTTCGATTAGAATATGCAAAGAGCCGCGCGCAAGGCACGACAGGGTGATCAATGTTCTGAGTGCTCTCGGTTAATGCCTTCAGGACAAGCTGTCAGAAAGAAGTCACCGAGGCATGAGATCATGGAACCGTGAATACTAAACCTCAGGGTAGGAGATTCAAAATACAGGGGACCCGGGGTCGAGCCAAAATAGTACGATATCACCACATCAGGATCCTTCTCGACTTATGGACATGGCTGTCTCTTGGCTTTGCAGCTGGGAGGTTCGCCTGTTACCGACAGCCGACAGAAGCCCAGCAAAATTTACTCAAGTGGATGTACGAAGTCTTGTTTGGGCACAACCCTAAATCCCTGAAGCCGAACTCTAAAAGTCCTACACCCTTCAACTCCAAAACATTCTAAAACCATCTAAAACCCCCAGCGCCCCTAGCGCCACAACTGATCCTTATGCACTATACTTCATAAACCCTTGAGTGCTCTCCTGAATGCACTGAGGGGCTTAGGTCGTTGTCGGGCAGCCCCGTGACTGTGAGAAATATAGCCTCCTGAGACCCAAAGAGCCGACCACCCGCCACCGAAAATACTCTAAGAATCATTAAGATATACTGGTATACATATGTATGTAAATATATATATATATATGTATGTATGTATGTATGTATGTATGTATGTATGTATGTATGTATACATGTATACATGTATACATGTATACATGTATACATGTATATCTGTCTATCTATCCATCTATCTATGTGTATATATATATGTATGTATATATATATACAAATGCACATACACACTGAAGTGCTGTATGTGTACGTATGTCTGGATGGGCGGGTGGGTGGGCGATGGAGCATTCCCCCATGTATCCTATTCGGGCCTTAATTAAGCCGACTCGAATAGGTTGGTAGATGTGTGGATGGATGGATGGATGGATGTTGGTATGTAGATTGTCCACGTCATTTTGTGTTTGTTGAGTCTTTCATATTAGCTTCATTATGCGTCTTCTCCTTACTTTTTGTTCCTGTTTCTGGCGGTAGTACAGCTAGCGCCATTGCTACTACTGCTTCTGCTCCTACTTGGTAGTAGTAGTCGTCGTCGTCG
>CAJNJA010032319.1:0-30208 GCA_905231915.1 Symbiodinium necroappetens
TATATATATATATGTATACCTATATCTGCACATGAAACATGTCCGTACGAGGTGTTGGCAGTGGAGATGTGCATAGTCTGCTCAGGCAAAGTAGACATGTTTACCAGCAGGTTGCGGGACTCACAAGATTCAGTGCTCAACGCTCTTCCGGTGTGATGTAGAGCAGGCAGAACATGTGAACCTGCGTTGCAGTTGTGTGATGTTCTGAGGGTCAGAAATGCTCCCGAGGTATTCCTGGGCTTGGTTGAAGTCGATAGAAGAGCTTAATTTGGCTGAACATAGGGGGGGGGGGTAATGATCACCAGTACTATTTTGGGGGTTCCTTCTTATAGTTATAGGAGTATATACTGCAAGACCCTATTCTAATTAATAAGGCCCCTACACTCACGCGCAGGTGCTTCCGCCCAAGGTCTCAACAGCCTCGCCTCCATGGTGCAGCAGAGGGCACAGGGAGAGCGGCCGGGCAGCAGTTTCCCACTTTCCCGGAGCTTTCGGATCCTTTGTGGGCCTTTTGGCGACAGGGAAGTGCCTTCCTGGGAGCATCGTCTGTAGGGTTCAGGGTTTGGGTTTCGAGGCGTGCGAATTCCAGCTTTGCATCGTTTCCTTTGCGTGTCATGTGCTTTGCATTACTCACGACTGTATGACTGGGTGTAGGGCTTACCCTAAACTCCCAGGGTTTAGACAGGTCGGCTTGATCTGGGCTTCCCTCGGACCTTATCCAAGCTTCGCATGTGAGGCTCATGTACCACTACTACCAGTATGTGCCTGGCTATGGCTACGTCTACGAGCTCGGGCCTCGGTGGGGCGTCTGAACTAACGGCTTACGGTATGCACGGTGGGAATCTGGTGGACTTCCGTTGGGCATCTGTGTGCTCTTTTGTCAAGCATCGGCTGGGACCCAAGAACTCCAACGCCAACCAAGGCCCTCTCAATCTCTCCCGCCCCCCCGCTGTCACTGGCACAGTTTCCGTCGCTGAAGAGTCAGTGCGCGTTACACTGGAAACTGCTGAGCTGCTAGGCCCGGATTCAAGACGGATGGGCAGAATTTGGCCGCGCTGATCAAGAATGGAAGGCGATGATATCGGGCTTGTATTGTATTTCGATCAGGGTCTTAGGTGTCGGAGCAGGAAATGTGCCAGCTTTTAGTTCGTAGTGCTCTTGGAGTGTCGGCCGGCACAGAGGGTGAGTTCGGAGATGTCAGAGTTCTTGGACTCGAAGTTTGGAGGCAATCCGCTTCTTGGTTTCAGTGATGCTGCGGTTCTTCCTCACCTCATACAGCAGCCTCAGCGTGTAGTAGTGTTGTGCCACTTTCCCTTCCTGATTGTCTCCAACGAACCACAGCCTAGCATAATATCTCGAGAAACACGTCACATACCATTTTCAAGAAAGCCGTTGTTTGTCCCCGAACCCGAGATAACTCCTGCGTCACCATAGAACAGCACTAAGCCCCAAATATGTCTGAATTCCAATCCTGAAGCGGCCTCAAACCACACTCAGCCCTCCTGCACCCTGCCCCAGACCCCGAAGCCCTAAACCCAGAATCCCTAAACATTCAACCCTAATCCCCTTAACCCCTCCACCCTAAACTCTAAAGCCCTGTAACCCCGTAAATGCCTAAACCCATAAACCCCACCTCCAGCCCAACCTGATGCCTAATACCAATATTTTTTCTATTATACTACATTATACTATATTAAATTAAACTACATTATGTTCTATTATTATAATATATCATATTCTCAGGAAGACCACGAAGACCTGCGGATGCCTCCAATCCTGGACCCACAAGGGCCAATCGCCAGGGGGCCCTGGCTTCTTTGGGATTTCGGGTGGAAGCGACTTCTGGTTTAGGGTTTAGGGTGTAAGGTTTAGGGCAGTGTTGGGTTTCGGGTGCAGGGATGCTTGAGATTTTGGAGAGTCGGGTGGAAACGACTGGCCTTTTGGAAGCTCTTGGAAGCTGCGCTTGCCATGGCATGGCCGCGCCGAGGTGCAACAGCTACTGCTGCAACCCGGACAACGATGCTGCCGGTCCCTGGTGTTTCGTGATGGACCAGGCGGGCTGAGAAGTGTTCTGCACGCCGCGCAGTGTTCTTAGTACTACTCTTCAAAGCAACGCTGCGGGCGTGACGGGTATTAGAGACCATCTCTGCAGCTTGACCCTGGCTCTGCGAAAGGCCTGCCAGGGCGACACCTGGGGTACATGTGAGGCCCTTGCAGCCGCCTGGATCTCAGATTCACTCTGAGCCTGTCAGGTTCGATGCGAGTGGTTCTGCAAACTCGGGGCCCTAGAGCGGACTCTAAACTTTGATCCCTAAGTGGCAAGAGCCCGAAAGAGCCAAGAGACCGCTTTTCTGCGTGCCCGAAGCGGGACGGGGAGAACTCTACAATCTTGATTTAGCTCTTCGATCGTCTACATACGCTGTCATGTATGTCATGTTCTGTACCATCATGTGACAATGCCTTGTTTCCCTAAACCCTAAACCCTAAGCTTACAACGTGGATTCCGCCGACCTTAATAGGTGGAAAAGTGTTAAAAAAAAAAACGGAAGCTTACTGCAGGCTGCCCCGGGTCCGTCTCCGGCTGCCTCGCCTGCATCGCCTGCGCCGGCACCAGCTCCCGGGGCTCCTCGGCTGCAGCCCTGTAACCAGCTGCGATGATCAGTAAGGGACTTAGGGTTCCTCTAAAGGGTACTATAAGGGTTTAGGGGTTTAGGGGTCCAAAAGGACCCAAATAATAAGGTCCTTGGGTTGAAGATAGTAGTTAGGTCATGGTAGTCGTATGGATCGTCTTCGTCTAGTCGTCGTCGAGCGGTGGTTGTAAGCCGCAGTAGCAGTAGCATTCAATCCCCGCGCAGCGATGATGTCCAGCAATCGCCTAGAGAGCAGACCTAAACCCTAAACCCTAAACCCTAAACGTTGTGGCAGCCAGATCCTCCTTGGGATTTGGAGGGCATCAGCCAGCTCCTTTTCCTTGAGGAGCCCTGCGAATGCTTAAGGCAAGGTTTAGGGGTTTTGGGGTTCCGGGGAGCCCAAAGCTGGTGCAGAAGTAGTTTGGGGTTTTGAGGGGATCTAGAGTCTAGAATGGAGAGGTCGGTCTGGAGTCATGACCAAATTTGGAATTCAGTCTTAAGCATCCCGGGTCCGTTTTGGAGTTCCGAAGCGGTTCCGAATCGGTTCCGAACCGGTTCCGAGCCAGTTCCGAACCCATTCCGAACCGGTTCCGAACAGTTCCGAACGGCCCCCGATCAGTTCCGAAAAAATCTGACGGGCTCCCCAATGGTTTGCCCAAGACAAGGCCCGTTAGCACTGGGCGAACAGCCTGACGGGCCCAAGAGAAAGGGATGGGTGCCTTCAGAAGGGGCCTGAACGGCCAAACGAAGAAGGGGGGCACCACCCCCTTCCTGCGCCCGTCTGCTGTTCGGCACAGGTTCAAAACTGTTATCGGAACTGGTTCGGAACTGCTCGGGATGCTGCCCACAAGTATTTTCAGCGCTGACGGCCAGTCGGGGTGGCATATGATGATGATCTAAATGGCGTCCAGACGCCGGGATTCTCATTTTGGGGCATGTGTGAGCCAACAGAATTGCTGGTCGGGTCGGTTACAAAATCCTACCCCTTGAGCCTTTTTGAGTGGAGAGACCCAAATGCTGAACTCTACAGCCACTGGTGGAATAATCGTGACATCGAGAATCAATCACACTGTCTTTGGGCTTGCTCTGCCACCAGCTACAAATCAAAGCATGAAGCCTGAGATGTACACTCCCGGCACAAGCCCGGAGCCTCACGTTCTTGGCATGAACCTTGCAACTTGATGCCTTCGGTGCGCCTGTGCCAAACTGTGAAGCTTTCACACGGTGACAGTTTGACGGACACGTTGTAGATGAATCCAACTTGCATTGTTTCCCAGTGCCCAAAGGCTGTGCAGGCTTAGAGCACACAAAGGAAGCTTTTTACGTCCTTCTCGTGCCAAGAATCAATTGTGTCTCATCATGATAGCGCAAGCCTCAAAGCACCTCAACAGCTGTGTGAGAATCCTGGACCGAGTGCGTAACCATCTCGTTTAGGATTAGGTTGTTGACCTTGTCTTTGAGCAAGCAACATGTGACCTGTGTCGAGGCTGCAGCAGCGAAGGACCGCGATGGGTTGAGGCTTAGGAAATGTCCTAACAAAAGCCAGCTTACTATCACTGTCTCTGCTTTATTTGTGTAGAGAGGTCCAGCCATTTATTCTGTCAGCCTGTCTTTGGCTCGCATGCCGTGCTGGGAGCTTCGAGAGCAACTTCGAGAGCCCCTCTTCTCCTAGCCCGACGTTGCGTCCACTGCTACGCTACCGGCAGCAGTAGTAAAGAGGAGGCGGAGGAGGAGGAGCAGCAGCAGCAGGTACTAGTACTAATGTTGTACCAGGCGACTAGGCGGATAGATAAAAGCATCGACCCGTTCGCAGTGGCTCTTGATGCCTTCAAGCTGTCAATCTGATCAAGCAGTCCCTTGCAGCAGAGTATTTCGGCATCAGAGTGTGTTTGCGCATTCAGCCCACTATCTACGCAAAGGCACCCTCGGTATTCAGCTGCAAAAGCATTCCTCCCTCTCTCTCTCTCTCTCTCTCTCTTTCTTTCTCTCTCCACATATATATATATACACACCTATATTTAAATATCTATGTTTTTGTTGTTTATGTTTACAGATAGATAGATAAATAGATAGGTAGGTGGGTAGGTAGATTTTTAGATATATAGATACATAGGTAGACAGACAGATAGATAGACAGCGTCATAGGTAGGTCGATCGATCGATGGATGGGTGGATAGGCAGGTTGATAGATGGATAGAGAGATAGATGGATAGGTGGGCAGGTAGGCAGGTCGGTCGGTAGGTAGGTTGGTAGGTAGAGGTAGGCTTGGGAATAAAGGACGGCAAGAGCATTGTGTACAAAGATATGCGCACATTTGTTTCTCTTCCTTGCTGTTTTAGGTTCTTGTATATAATCTTACCATTGTGCGAGTACCTGTTCTAGATTCTAGTATATAATCGTACTGTTGTAGTTTGTGCAAATACCGTTCGCCTTGTGCAGATGCTGGCGCAGATGACATCGAACACCACCGAGGCGAGCGCCTAGCGGCGACTGTGTGTAAGGATCCTAAGCCGTAAAGCGGGAACCCGAAACCTCAAATGGGGACTTTTGTGAAGGGAGATCGACTTTCATTCTGGCACTCATGCTTTCGATGTTCGGTTGGTTGTGTAACCAATTGGCCTGCATGAGGAGGTATGTCGTTCTACATCTCCATAAGCGCTGGCAGCGATTAGTTTCTATCCTCACGGAGTAAGGACCCTGGAAGGCACTCGGTCGAGACGAAACATGCAGCAGTCATTGAGCATCAAGCCAGCATTTCTTGGCAGCTCAGCATCGCGTGAAGGTTGGCGAGCCCGTGGCGTCTCTTGAGCCGCCACTTGGGCCACCTGTGCCATAAAGTATTCAGCTCCAAAGCTCTGGACACCAAATCCAACACAGTGCAGCAGCGCAGAAGTTGCAGATTGTCGGCGCATGCCTCATGCAGGCATCTGCCACCGACGAGGCTGCCGTGGAGGTCACATGGGAAGGGCAAACACACCCAAACTTGTTACCGTCTACATCGGATTTTTTTGAGCCACGGGACCCACTTCACCCACTTGGCCTTCCGCTGGACTTTTGTTTGCCTTTGCGGTTTGTTCTGGCTTTCAACGGCAAGCCCTAAGCCCCTAACCTGGCTGCAGCAGAGTCCAAGCCAGACAGCGCAAACGCCAAAGAGCAAACGAAATCCATGGCTGGTGTTCCAGGAGACAGTCGTTAAGAGGCTATCCATTCATGAAGGCCCCTTCCACAAAGCCGGGGTCCGCTGGCCGCGAGTGTCTTCCTTGCTGGTATTCTGGTTCTTGCTGTTGTTATGAACGACGTGCTATCAACAGGCCAATAGGGTTTGGACCATCGTAGTCTAGCCCACTGAAACCTAGATTTGCAATAGATGCTTTAGATGTTTCTGTTGTTCCACAGTCCTCTTTGTTGCGTAACCCTCGGCCCTGTCTTTGGATGCTGGGGGATTGCAGGAACTCGCAGCGGTCCTGGGCTCGGACAATATGGAGGCACAGCGACTCGAGTAGTATCCAGGCGTGAGTACTTAAAATAGGGTTATTTTTATGTGAATATATACTCGTATAGAAGACGGACCTAAGGAATACTGTTACTACCTGTACCGCCTTTAAGTCTTTAAGTGTAGCATGTACAGCAAGGTTTAACGTGCTAGCTGGGGTGTCTTTGGGGAGCAGCAGTTGCTGCTACTACGAGCATTGCTACGACTGCTGCTGTCTGCTACCACTGCTGCTGCGTCCGCTGCTCTGTTACGACCTTAAGCCGTAAACCATAAACCCGAAACCCTAAACCCTCAACCTAAGAAGACGCGACCCGAAGCCTTGAGCCTTTTCTCGGCCTCTGTCTTCAAGCGTTGAGGCTTGTCCCGAACATGCCCAGTGGCGCTTTTCCTTAGGTGTTGGGTTTGACGGTTTGTTGCATGGGCTGATAAGTCGCCCGGTAGGCCCCCTTGTTGTGGCCTCTTCCAGAGCCCCTACTTGCATTGGGCGTTAAACGTTAAGTGCCAAACCGGAAGCCCTAAACTCGAGTTCGGTCAAGTGAAGGAGGAGGAGCCCAAGAGGCCCGCGGCTTGACAGGGCGAGGGCGCTGCCGGTTTGGAGAAAAGGGCGCACACGTGACGTCAGTCGTGCGGAAATGTACGTGCTCACAGTTGTGATGCGTACTTGTGTGACGTTGCAGAACAGCAAAACTCACAGCACAGCGATGGCAGAAGCCACAGAGACGTAGCTTATCGTGCATGCGAGTTCCAAGCTCCAAGCAAAAGTGACGACAGCCCAAGATCTAAGCCCACAGTTCCAAATCCGAAGCCAGAAATCTCTGATCCCAGGAACCTCCGTGCCAGCTTCATGCAGCGAAAGCAGGGTCTCGAGCAGGCTCTCAGGGATTTGTATCAGCGGTCATCGCCGCTATTGTCAGCCTTGCAATTCTAGCACGAAGCGGACGCTGATTGGGAGTGGAAGCAACCAGCAGATGTAAACTTCGTGTTCGCGATGCTCGTGTTCTCAGTGCCCGTAGTGATTGTTCTCACAGTGCCCAGTACTGATGGTTCTGGTCTGATGGTCATGATGCTGACGATCATGATCTTGCTGCGCATGATGCTACTTGTGATGACGACACCGGTGCTGATCTTGAGGATGGTCATGTCGATCCTGTCAACAAGATGACGGCCACTGCTTCCTAATCCCCTACACCTATAGGATGGTTCACCGGGGGGGGGGGGGGTCCCATGAAGCTCCCTCGACTGGGTCAGGTCGAAGGTTCCCCGTGCGACTGTGGCGGCGCCATGGGCTGAGATCCACAGTGTCCATGTGCATGCACCACGCACGCGCATGTGTGTGTGTGTGTCCTTCTGTGGAGCGTGCTGGAGCTCGGCTTGCTTGTTGCTGCAAGCTTCGACCTAGTGATGGGCTGCGGCGTAGTTGAGGGGCCACAGGCACCGCAAACCCCAAAAGAGTTCGCGCTAGCGTAGACGCATATGCCGAAAAGCTTGAAACTTCGACGGCACCCATGACCACCAATTTCAAGACTTCGGCACTTAACATGATTCTGAAGTCTAGCAGGCCGATTGACAGAGGCCGTACTTGACACGCCCCGTGGACCTTACGAACAAAACGCTACCAAGACTCAGGATTGATCTGCCCGCACGTGGACAACGTGCAGGCGTCTTCGCTGCTGTTTCCCATCCCGTAGTTTTTGGGCTCTCGGATTTGCGGGTTTGGGGCTTTTCCCGGGTTGCGGGTACGACAAAATGGTTTTCGAATCGGCGGTGGTGTAGTGTTTTGAATTCATTGCGAAGTCTAAGGGTGTCGGGGGTCGGGATAGACAAAATCAAAACATGCGGGTCGGAATGGTCAATTAGCCAGAATATAGCCTTTGTAGTTCATCATCATGTACAACTTTATATTGTACATGCCGACACGCTATTCTAACAATTAAGGCTTTCAGCTTGGCTGTCACCGCAGAGAAGTTGGCTCACATCTTGCAGTCCTCCGTCCAAAATTCAGCCATGGAAGTTGGCAAAGGAGCCTTCTGCTACCTGCTGCTTGCCCTAGCTTGCTGGCTGCAACTTGCCGAGCGTTGAGTACAGTCTTTTCGATGTTCGTTGGGCTTCCTGAGAAATATGTCGGAAGGGGGCCCAAAGAAAGATGTGTTTCCTTCCTTGCTTGCAGTGATCCAGGAAAGGGTGCTCGGTGTCCGACACCCCCAGCAGTCCGGATACGGTTGGCGACCAGGGAGAGCGCCGGCGAGGCTCCTTCCTGGTGATCGGCGACTGGGGTTGGGATCCAAACGTGGCCCCGATGCATTCGTGGGTGGACTTAGTTAAAGTCCAGCATGGGCAGACGTGAAAGTTGTGCACGCTGCTGTCCATGATGAGTTTCATGTACACACACCGGCATGCAACCACACAGAGGCACATGCAGAGTGCAAGGTCTAAGCTATGATGCATCATGATAGATATGAGTAGATCGCACCCTTCATTTGCCAACTAGTTGAAGTGCCGCAGTTCACAAAACAGCATGTGTCACCATGCATGTTGAAGTGTTTCTCTGAGGCTCATGGAAACCTCAAGAGCAAGCACTGTCAACAACTGGTGGCCGACGTCATGCACGAACAGATGGAACTGCTTGGGGATGTTAAGTTCATCGTCAATGTGGGCGTTGCTCGGCTTTCACCACGGGACAGCCTAACGTTTAGTCATTCAATTTGGGGACGACGGAGCACAGTACCCTCTCTGCAAGAGGTACTCTTTTGATGATAACAGCGTCCCATCTTCCTGTCTATTCTCAGTGTCAGCTGCAGAGATGACATGCGCCCCTTACCGACAATAACACAAGACATTTCACCGTAGAGGACATGCTGCCACAGGCATCTCGTAAACCGAACACAGCTGCATGTCCAGATTATCGCTTCACCATGACGGCGACGGTGCGGACCCGAAGCCAAGCCATCCCAAGAACCAGTTATCCTTCAAGGATTCCTTTTATCCGGATGGTGTGCACAACAAGAGCGACCCGCAGTGGGATGTGCCTTGGTCTGCCCTAACCGAACCGAACCTGTTCCAAGCCAACTCCTCAAACCCCATCCCGAAAGGGAGGAGGGGTTCGGGAGTAATGTGGAGGTCTGAACACGCACTTATAACATCTTTTAGGGGTTTTGCTACATGAATTCCGAAACCAAGCCTGAAAAAAGACGAGGCATCTTGATTTGAGCGGGCGCCTGCTTCAAACAAAAAAGAACCTTCGAGCAGCGCAGCACGTGGTTTTTAGGGAGACGTCTTGGGTTTGGGTTTGGGGTCTTCGAGTTCGGGGCACATCATGTGAGTAGTTCGCTAAAATTAGGGTCCCCTTTTAGGTGCCCAATATAGTGCGGCACCCTTATAAAAAAGGACCCCCAAAAAGGGAGCCTGATTTAGAGAGCTACCCATGTAGCTGAGCAACATCGCCCGAGGAGAAGTGGCGGCAGGTCTATTCTCCTCTTGTGAGATCTGTACCGTGGTACAGTGTCTACGGCAACCATGACTACCACGCAGATCCCTGTGCCTGCAGCGAGGACCAGATTTGATGCTGCGATGTTGTTTCGCATCACCTGGCCGCTAATCGAATCCTTGTTCCATGCAACATAGCAGACTACTACGCACAACTCATAGCCGTAAGGACCCGTGTTTGTTTTGTTACATCAGTCTCAGATCCTCTAATTACTGACTCCAAGAGACCGAAGTGGTAGGATCTGGCATGCACTCACAGGGACTAACGCCACAGCGAACCTGTTCAGTATGCAGTTACAACATCATGCACTGCATGGATTGTATTTCGCAAAAAAACGCATCTGCATGTGTGGACGTTTCTATGCACACCACTTCCTCGTTTGTACGGAAACGCATGCATGCATGCCTGTTGGGCGTCTGACCGCCTGCATGCCTGCCCGCCTGTCTGGCTGTCTGTCTGTGTGCATGCATGGATGTAACTATGTACGTATGTAATGTAAGTATGTATGTATGTATGTATGTATGTATGTAGGTATTTGTGCCCGCAGGTATGTCTGCCTGTCTGCCTGTCATGCCTGCCTGCATTTGCGTGTACACCACCCTACGTAGTCAAATGCATGCACACACGCATGCATGCATCACGTATATATGCATACATGCATGCGTACCTGCATACATTCGCTGTCGCTTTCGTAGGCACAGGATCCATGTTGGGCGCAGCCTATGACCTGCATACATGCATGAATACGAACCAGTTTACGTACACAGATTGTCAGGTGAGGTATGAAAGCCATCTGCCGCAGGACCCAGCGTCTTGCGCGCAAGTCAACGCGGACATTAACAATTTGGACTTCTTTTATATGCCGGATACCTCCTTTCACCAGGCAGGTTTCCCATGTTCCTGCCAGTCCTACGCACAGAATCTGCCGCGGGCTTCGTTTACCAGAATTATCAGTCCTTCGTGACCGCTAGACACCTTTCCGCAGTCCCTGCTTGTTGCTGCCATTTTCCTGAGGGTCCACGAGCTCAGGTTTCGGAGCAGGGCCAGGTGAATCCAAGCTGTCGCGAGATTCTGTTTCGTCGTTCCGAGTGCACTCAACCGACCTGAGGCTTGAGGGAACCCGAGCGTCCATTTGACCTTTCATGTTGTATGTGAAAGCAGGTCTCGTTCATGGCGCACGCGACAACTTTAAGTCCTGTGCAGTGGCCCGGGCAGACGTTTAAGTTATCTACTATCAACCCTCGGCATCCCTCGGCTCGGTTCAAGAGATTCGTCTAGCAACCGACGACCTCTGCCCCAGCCCAAACCACTAGTCCGGCACCCTCAACCCCCTAAACCCTCAACCCTAAACCCTAAACCCTAACACCCTAACACCCTAACACCCTAACACCCTAAAACCCTAAAACCCTAAACCCTAAGACCCTAAAGCCCCAAACCCCTAAACCCTAAAGCCCTAACCCCTAAATCCCAAACGGTAGTCATTTTTTAAAATTTGCTCATCTCTTTGAGGAGCTTCCGGAGCTAGACACAGAGGTGATTGTGCTCGACATCAACTACCTCATGTGCTTCGGCCTCGCAGAACCACCGGAGTCACCGCAAGGAAAGTCCCATCCCACACCCCTGACTCGACTGTCATGGGCTGAGGGAAGATTTAGCGCTCGGGGTTGCTAGGAAACCCATGTCAAGCTAGACGGCAAGTGCGCCCGACAACTTCTGTATGATTGCTTAATTTTCTCTTCCTGTTGCCACCAAGGTGGGTGAACCAGACCTGCCCTCACACGCCGTGCCCGGAGCAATGCAGCGAGACCTTTGGGCAGAAGTGCGGTGCGCTAGTCCTCGTCGTGCTGATGGTGGGTCGTGGTAGTCGTGGTCGTGGCAGTGGTAGTGGCAGTGGTAGTGGTAGTAGTCGCGGTCGTAGGGGCAGTAATAAGCTCAGTAGCTTGCAAGCTAGCTGCAAGTGGTACTGTTTCGGCGTGCTTCAGGAGGTGACAGCTCCCAGGATGGTTTTTGGCACCACACCGAGCCTCAGTGCTCGCAGCTGAAGATTCTATGTTCGGAACACTTCGCGAACCCAGCTTGCCAGCACGGCGAGTTCCGAAAGCGACAGTGTGTAAATACAGGGGCCGGAATACTTAGTCATAGTAGGCCCTGTCTAGCCCCTACACAACTATACTGAAATAGACCCCAAAATCCTGTTCTAATTGTGATGGCGCCTATATGACTCGGCACCCTAAACTGTAAAACCCCAAGCCCCAAACCCTAAACCCAAAAACCCTGAACCCGAACACCCCAACCTCCCAACCCTAAATCCCCAGGAACATGAAGAAGCGCGCCTTTCAGGCTTTCGAGCTCTTCCAGGAAGGGTTCGACCAGCTTCGGATTCAACATGTATCCCGAATTCCATGGGTTTTGTTTTTTTTTGTTTAAGGGGTGGAGGGGGGTTAAGGGTTTAGGGTTATGGGTTCAGGGGGGTCGAGTTTGGGGGTTTAGGGGTTTACGGTGTTCTTGCTTAGCCGGGGGTTGGATGAAGCACTGCTCGGCAGGAGCGTGTGGCCAGAAGCACCGCGCCGAATTGGGTCGTGGCTCTGACAAACCTAAGCCGCTCTTTTGTTCGTTTTACTATATATGTATATATATATATATGTATGTATGTATATGTATAGATAGGTAGGTAGGTAGGTAGGTAGGTAGGTAGGTAGGTAGGTAGAGAGAGAGAGAGAGATAGATAGATAGATAGATAGATAGATAGATAGAAGCACTGGCAGGAGCCCTTTCAAGGAACCCTCTATTTTAGTTTTTCCGGTCTCTGAAGTTATGTTAGCTTTCAGGCACAGCTCTCAAAGAGATCGGTGGGGAGGACGCGACGGATTGTGCGCCACGTCCGACAGAGGGTTTAGGGTTTAGGGGATCCTACCGTGTTTCTCGTAGATGTGGCAAGCTGCATGCCGCCTACCAAGCCTCAACATGGGGTAAAAACCCGAAACCCCAAACCCGGACGGGTGTTTGCTGGATTTTTCTCATCTGTACAGTTTTCAATCCCAAACCCTAGACTAGACCCCTAAACCCTAGACCCCTAAACCCTAAACTCCAAGCCCTAAAATTTTAAAACCCTAAGCCATAAACCCCTAAACCCTCAGCCCTAAACCCTAAACCCTAAACCCTAGACCCCCAAACCCTAGACCCCAAAACCCTAGACCCCAAAACCCTAAACCCTAGACCCCCAACCCTAGACCCCAAAACCCTAAACCCTAAACCCTAGAAGCCTCTATGCTGGGATTTAGGATCTCACCCTGCAGCCGCAAGCTTCCCTCGCCTCGACTCTTCGGATGTGGGGCTCAAGGGCTCAGCTCCTTTGACATGCTACAGCCCTAGACGCTTTAGAGTTTAGGGTTTAGGGGTTTAGGGGTTTAGAGGTTCATGGTTTTAAGGGGTGTAGGGGTTTAGGGTTTTCCGGGGTTTAGGGTTTTAAGGTGTTTAGGGGTTTGGGGTTTACGGGTGTTAAGGAGCGCTAAACCCCACACCCCTCTAAACCCCAAACCCCTACTGAAACCCTTAAACTAAAGACCCTCGAGCCTCCGCCCTACAGCCGTTAAAGCCCCAAAATCCTAAACCCCAGTCTAATCCCTCAGCGCCAAACCCAAACCCTAAAGCCTAAACCCTCAACCCTAAACCCGAAACCCGAAACCCTAAACCCTCAACCCTAAACCCTAAACCCTAAAGTCTAAGGTGACGATCGATCCGGCTGGGCTGGACACAGGCACACTCCTGCATCTGCAAGCCTGCACGGAGAGCTACGGTTTCAACCGAGTGGTGCCTCGGACACTGAGGGGATTTAGGGGGTTTAGGGGATTTCGGGGGTTTAGGTTTAGGGTTTAAGGTATAGGGGTTCAGGGGTTTAGGGTTTAGGGTTCAGGGGTTCGGGGGTTTGGGGATTACCCCGAAACCTCGTTCTGAGTTTTCGTGTCCTCAGGGCGAAAGTGGCGAGGAACGGCTTCCTTGTGTCGGCGCTGGGCGCTGAAGCCTTAAACGCTGTACGCGCCAAGCCCTACGTACCCCCCAAAAAAGAAGCGGCAACCCGAAGCCGTAATAGTTATCACCAACACCTTAAATCCCAAACCTCAGCGGGTAAGCCCTAACCTCATTCACTTTTGAACAGCCGCGCGGCTCAGGAAGTGCTCTTGCACCTTATCCAGTCACTGATCACGACACTCGGCTTCCCCCTAGGGTCTTTACAGAGTTCGGGTTAGGGTCACTTATGTGGGGCCCCAAAAGAGTACGTCATGCTCGTAGTTGTTTTTGGTAGGCCTCCATCACGCAATCTTGCAGTAGGGTTTAGGGTTTAGGGGTTGAGGTTTGGATATTGGGGTTGAGGATTTAGGGTTCAGGGGCTGAGGTTTAGCTATTGGGGGTGCTTAGGTAGTCAGGTGTAGGGATTGCGGTTTAGGGTTGAGGGTTGAGGGAGTGGGGCTAGGGTTGTAAGATGGGCAACGAGATCTCGTGGTCTTTGGCTTCAGGCTCGGGTTTGGAGGCTTCTCTTCAGGTATTTTCCAGAGATCGATTGAGGGTTTAGGGTGTAGGGCATGGGGTTTAGGGTCGGCTCCAGTTTCTAATCATCATAAATGTGTCCTACTATTCTGGAGCCCCTTAAAGGTCCCTTTATGTATAGAATTACACGCCAAATCCCTACTCCAACCTTTAGAAGGTAGCACAGTGTGAGCTAAAGATCCCAGACAGCTCCCAACCTAACAGCTTCAAGTCTGCATGCTGTACTTTTGAGGCTTTCAATAATATGGGAGTATGATTTTGGTTTGTATCAGAGTTTAGTGTAAACACAAAGGAACCAGAAGGAAGATTGTTCTAATTGTTAAGGCAGTATCACCAAGCCATGGCCGAGACAACAACCTTGAATTGCCTGCGCCTTGTACAATTCCAAGAGTGCGAGGCTCCGGAGATGGGAGTCGCCCCAACCTGCTCTCGAATCTAAACGCCTTTATCCGAAAACCCGGTTTTTACAGGCAACAAGCTTTATTGAATAAAGGCTGAAAGGACCCCCTGCCGGAATCCTCAAAGGAAGTCTAACGTAAGTTGTAGTAATCCTTACAGAACCCTATAAACCCCGTAAAGCCTTATGGGGCGCTGTGCAACTCTACGCAACCGTAGGAAGGCGGAGCCTTGATGGTGGTATCCTAAACCCTACACCCAAAACCCTAAAACCCCTATATAAACCCCCACACCCGTAAACTCCTAAACCTCTCGACCCCTAAGCCCCGAAACCCCCTAAACCTCGCATCCCCGAAGCCCCCTAAACCGTAAACCCTCAAGCCCCTTATCGTAACCCTTTCCAGGAACCCTATTACAGGAACCCTTAAATGGAAGCCCTCACATCCCTTACGAGAGCCCCTACGTAGAGGATCATGGGACTTAGTAAATAGGGTTATAAGTAAGGTAACTAAAGTTATATTTAACTATAGCTCCAATTAAGGTACTTATAACCTTACTTAGTAGAAAAAGGCAGAGCCTCGACGATGGTATCATCCGCGTCCCGGCGCCCATCATTTCTCGAGTCTATCAGACGCTGTCTCGAGGCCGGCAGCCGGGCGAGGGGGGGTTGTAGGGTAAGGGTTCTTTGCGCCCGAGATTGTGGAGACCGGAAGGTAGGGTTATGGGGTTTAGGAGTTCAGGGTTTAGGGAATTAATTTCGAGTTTGAGGTTAAGAGTTTAGGGGTTTGGGTTTAATTGCGGGGTTTAGGGCTTGGGGTTTAGGGGTTTAGGGGCTTACTTTCGGGCTTGCGGGGGTGGGGGTAGCGCTGTCACGTAAAGCTTAAACAGCTCGGGGTAGTTAGGGCTTCGGCATGAGGCGTCTTTTCCGTAAGGCCCCAATACTTACGCCACAAAAAGCTGTTGTTTAGGGTTTAGGGTTTAGGGTTCGGATCCTTGAATGCTGCGCAAAATGGGCCTCTAATTTTTTTTGCTGCCGCACCGTGGTGCAAATAGGAGGCCGTCTAAACCCCTAAACCCCTACAAACCCCTAAACCCCTAAACCCCCTAAACCCCCTAAACCCCCTAAACCCCCTAAACTCCCTAAGCTCCCTAAGCCCCCTAAACTCCCTAAGCCCCTAAACCCCTAAACATGCCGAAGCTCGGTTTTCGGGTTTTGGGTTTAGGTAGGGTTTAGGGGTAGATCTACGATAATATATACCTCCCAACAATGTAGTGGATAGATCCCCAAACCCCTGTTCTCTACATCAGGCCGCCTTATTGTAATCGTGGGGTTATGTACGGTTTGGAGAGAATCAAGCTTGCGGAATGCAGGTTTCGTGAACCTCCTGAACGCCAAGAAGATTGCCACCCAGCGGAATGCTAGCTTTTGAAGGATTCAGGGAGTTTAGGTCTTTTAGGGTTTAGGGTTTAGGGCTCGGGGATTTCGGGTTGAGGGCTTAAGGGTTCAAGGGGGTTTTAGGGGGGTTTAGCGGTCGTCGATCTAGTCAACGACGAACTTGTAACAAGCGCATAAGAACCGATACCACTGTGTGCCGTGTCAAGAGCAGCCTTGCGCAAAGCTTTCCAGAAGTCTACGAGCTTTCGTATCCTAAACACTAAACCCTAAGCCCCAAACCCTAAACCATAAGCCCCTAGGCCCTAGACCCTAAACCCCTAAACCCCTAAACCCGAAACCCTAAACCCTACTCATTTAGGGGTGAAGCCGGCTATTTCAGCTCACGAGGGGCTGGATTTAGATTCTTGGATGGGCGGATCAGGATTCAGGGGAGGAGGATGCAAGCATCAGGTGAAGAGCTCGCGGGTTTTAGACTTTAGAAGGCCGGTTTCGGGGCTCTTCTGTGCTTCGGTGTGGGGTTTTGGTGGTTGCCGGTTTGGGGGGCAGTGTTCTTGATCTTGGGCAGCTGAGCACCTTCGGTGACCAAACCCGCGTGGAGATCTTAACCCTAAACCCTTAAAAAAAAGCCCTAAACCCTCAAAAAGGCCCTAAACCCTTCAAAAACAAACCCTTAACCCTAAACTTGGGCGCCAAGGATGGTAGCCCCCGGCCCGACTTCTGCACCAACATCCATCCAAAGCTTGAAGCGTGAACCCTGAGCCCTAAACTTAATGTCTGAACCCTAAACCTAAACCCTAAACATCCCTAAACATCCCTAAACCGGGCAACCTTGGAACCTTAAAGCCCTAAGGCCGCCCCCCCGCAAGTTTCGGAGACGGAGTTAGGGTTCAGGGCTTAGGGTTTAGGGTTCAGGGTTTGGAGTTTGGGGCCTACTGTTGACATAAATCAAATCCTGCATTACCTTAAGGACCCTAAACTATGGGAGTTGTGGTGTAGTCCTTATTATGGGTAATGCAGGATTGATATCTTCAACCGGAGGGGTACATGTGCAGATTTTCACATTACCAAGGCCACTGTATTAGGGATAGTGTGTAGGGATCTCGACTTGAGGCTGATACTCGTTTCCCATTCCCCTTTGCGCAGCTGATCTCCCTGCTGTGTCTCGACGGCAGAAGCGGGGCTCAGGGATTAAGGGTATATTATAATATACTACTCATTGTTACAAGACATTTTATTACACTATGTTAGGTGAGGTTTTTGATCCTATATATTCCATTATCATGTACTCAATTGCGGCACACATACCAGGGATTGAAGCTCAAGCTCTGAGTTCAAGAATTCCCTTCTCGCTCTCACTCCGTTACCGCTCGCAGTGCTATGGTTTTGACCTGGGAGGGGCTTGGTCGGCAGTGTCTGCATCTGTGGCATCTGTGGAGATTGGGTGTTTTGGGTTTAGTGTTTAGGTTTTACGTTTTAGCGCTGGCATCTGTGGACGTGGGATTGGGCGTTTGCGCTGAAGCGCAAGGAGTTGCTGGTGTTACAGCCATGGGTGTGCGAGCATGCAACACCAAGTTCTGGGTAGTTTCGGTCTTCCGATCCGACCAAACCATGAAACCCCTGACCCTTGAGATTCAGCCCGAGACCCGAAGGCCTAAACCCTAAGCCTCAAAGCCTAAACTCCAAGTACCCATCAATCGTGATCCGACTTTTGTAAAGCTTCGTGGTAGAAGCAGCAAAGCAAGGCACACTTGTTCGCCCAGGCTCTTTGTCAACATTGTGCTGACCCCGATCTTGATTACCAGCATCTTCACACAGCCTGTTTGGTGCCTTGGCTAGAACTCCTCCGGCCTAAATCTTAGACGCTGTAGGGGGTTTCAGCTAGCTCTGAATCCAACTCTGCTACTCCTGAGCAGCCCACCAGACGCGGACAGGGCTTCATTGCCCTGGCGCGTTTAAGGTCTATGATCTGGGATCTGCTAAGCAGAACGGAAGCGTTTGCCCCTAGTTCCAGGAACCTCGAAGCTTGCTTGCCGCGGATAAAGCCACAGCCTAGACCCTAAGCCTTACACCCCAACAGTTCAAAATCAAGACTTAGACAGCCATCCGAAACCCTTCCAAAGGCAGCTCAAGGCCCAAACCTCGCACAGAAAGGCCTCCAGAGTTTTTGTTGGTACTGGTACCGTTTAGACCTGTAGCTATCGCTACTCTAGTTTGGATGAGAAATGTAGGAAATCATACTACAAATGATAAAGGCCTCCTTACCAACAGCCAAAACATAGAGCCCATAAGCTTCAACCGTAAAGCCTAAACCCTAACCCCTAAACCCTAAAGCCTAAACCCCTAAACCCTAAAGTCGAAACCCTGACCCAGCCCGATACCCCAAGCTGTGGTAGCTCGCAGGTGCGTGGTGTTCTCGGTGATCCCGATTTTTGGCAGCTGGGGCACGCGATCGGAGTTTTCTAGATCAAGCCACCGTCTTCTCGAGTACCCCTTTCAGTCCGAAAGCCTAAACCCTAAACCCTAAAACCCTAAACCCTAAAACCCTAAACCCTAAACCCTAAAACCCTAAACCCTAACCCTAAACCCTAAACCGTCGGGAGCTAGAGATGCTACTGGGAACGACAAGCTTTTGGTGTTTTCCAGAGGCGTGCCGCGAGCCCCTTTCGGGTCTAGTGTTTTAGAGTTCGAGGTGGAGGTATTAGAGTTTAGGGTTTAGGGTTTAGGGTTTAGGTTTAGGGTTTAGGGTTCAGGGTTTAGGGTTGAAGGTTTCGGGTGGGAGTTTCAGTGAGTTTGAAGTAGAGCTATGCCCGTATGCCCGAGCTCCCGAAGCCTGAAGCCCCCAGAGCCCCCCAAACGAAACCTACCAACCCCCAAACCCCAAACCTTAAAACCCAATATAAGGGCCTAACTAATTACTAAGACTATGGAGTTCCTTAAGAGAGTTATAGTAAAATGTCCCCCAAAACCCTATTCTAGCCGTTGAGGCCCCTACATTAACCCCTGAACCCCTCACACCTTAAAACGCTGAAGCCTAAATCCGGCGGTTGGTACCTTATAGGATTCTAAATATGAACCATAAAAAGGAATTACTTAGGAGCCTATGGGTAAGCCCCAAAACCTACTCCCTGAACGCTGATATCCCTGGGAGGCGTCAGGCCTAAACCCTCTAACCCCGTCACCTCGCGAGGCAACAAGGTCCGGGGAAAGACCGGTTTAGGGTTCAGGGTTTAGGGTTTAGGGTTTAGGGTTTAGGGTTTAGGGTTTAGGGTAACCGATCGGGTAACCCTAAAAGCCCAAGTTATGTCTTGCTTGAACTCACATGAAGGACTCTGAACCCTAAACTTTAAGCCCCCTAGGCATGTCTTGATTGAACTAAACCCTACACCGTAATCCCTGGACCTTGAAACCCCTCGGCATGTCTTGTTTGAACTAAAGCCTAAACCGTAGTCCCTAGACCTTGAAACCCCTAGGCATGTCTTGCTTGAACTTCATCGGCGTGGAGCTGGAGAATCCCTTTGGGCAGGCCCCGTGCTTCCAGAGTTCCCTTAAGAGTTCCTTTAAAAGGTTCCTGCAAAGACAGCCCTTAAGGGTTTCTCAAAGGTTTGGGGTTTAGGGTTCAAGGGTCCATGCACCCAAGTAGTACATACTTTGGCCCTAAAGTAGCGCCAAAGTATATGAATAGCATTTCGGTACATGGACCCTCTGGGTAACTACCTCAAGAACCTACAAAAAAGGTGGGTTTTGGTAGTTATTTCAGGTAGGGCTGCTGGGTGGCTTGGGTTGCGGATTGAGGTTCAGGGTTTAGAGTTGGGGTTCGGCAAGCACTTAAGGCTGTTGCGTTTGGAGTTCAGGTTTCACGGTTTACGTCCAGTGTTTACGATCTGTTTGGTTCGGAATTTAGGGTTTGATGGTTTACGCGTGGGGTTTAGGATTTAGGCTTTAGGGCCAAGGCCTGTAATCAGAATCAGGAGCCCCCTCCATCCTGATTTGATCCCCACATCGTCAAAGCCTCAAGCCGCTGAGCCGTACATCGAACCACTGAAATCCCCAAGCCTCTGTGCGAGGATGATAACGACTTGCCTTTGGATCACTTCCAGGGTGAGATGAACAACTGCCGGGGCCCTAAATGTGGTGTTCTCCCCCGCAAAGCCCGCTCTGATTCTTAAGGCCCTTAAGCGCCTGAACTCGTATAGAAGCACTTGGAGGATCATGGGACTTAGTAAGTAAGGTTATAAGTACCGTAATTGGAGTTATAATTAAATATAACTATAGTTACCCTATTTTTAACACAAATTACTAAGTCCCATGATCCTCTAAGCACTTCGAAGAGTTTTGCCAGAAATCCTTCAGAAGCGGTTACAGAAAGCCTTATTGAAACCCTCTTATTGGAAGCACGTTGGAGAATCCGGCAGGCTAATCTGTAAACACCAAGCTCTTTGAAGGAAACCTATGGAAACCCTAAACCCTTTAACCTGAAAGCAGATACTAAACCCTAAACCCTCAACCGCAAAACAGAAAAGATCCCTAAACCCTAAATAAACCCTTAACCCCAAAAATTATTAAACTTACTAAAACCCTACACCCTAAACCTTAAACCAATCCAAAAACCTAAACCTTGAAAGTCCTGTAGTCACGGGGCTCGTGGCTTTCTTCTCTTGGCTTGGCTTTAGGCTTTAGGGTTTAGGGCTTAGGGCTTAGGGCTTAGTTAAGGTGTGGATCTTTCTGGGGTTTAGGGTTTAGGGCTCAGGGCTCAGGGTTTAGTTAAGGTGTGGATCTTTCTGGGGTTTAGGGTTTAGGGTTTAGGGTTTGTAGGACTTCGGGGCTTTTCCTTCAAATGGTTGCAAGAGGGTACCATAAGACCTAGGGAGTACTATAGAAAGCTGAATGGCTAGGTAGGAATACGATTGCTGAGGGTTGCCTACTAAACTATAGTAGAACATGCTCCAAAACACTGCTCGAATCATGATCAAAGCCACCATGAAACACCTCTGAAACCTATTGGAAGCTTCAAAAGAACACCACAGCACCCTGTACCAATATTACAGCCCCTCCGTAAACCTTGAGCTACATAAACCCAAAGCCCAACACCGAAACGAGAACAGCAGGGAGTTCAGGTCCACGCGCGCAAGTTTGGAAATCAGACGCCGGAGTCCAGAGACGGCAAAACCTTGAAAGAAACCCGACTCTAATTACTACAACCCTCACAACACACCTAGAACAATCCCTAAAGAGCCGTTAAAGATCCTTCTTGTAAGCATTAAACTCAAATCCTTAAAAATCACCCGAACAACACACTTCTCAGCAAGTCACATACATCACCGCGCATTGCTACGCCCGCAGGGTTTTCAGACCCTCAGCACTCGTTTAGTTGGTCCAGGTGACAGGCCGGGACACCCTAAACCCTAAATCCTAAATCCTACACAGCTAAACCCTAAACCCTAAGCAGCATGCTCCCCATCGTGGTTTGACAGCCACCGCTAGAGCCCACCGGCCCCAATGCCAAGACCCTCAGAAAAGACTCATAGAAACGTTTCAAGAAGCCCAGTTATTAAGGAATGTACCTTAACTACAGAGATATTTAGTATGGTTTGAAGCTACATTCCTGAATACCGGGGTTTTGGAGTCTGTGAGAGCAATTGCGAAATATAGTACTCCCAATCGAAGCATGGCTGAGCCTAATCCCTAAGCCCCGCATCCGAGCCTGACCCTAAACCCCAAGCCCTAAACCTTAAGCAGAGTGTCTTCAACAAGCCACTACTTTAGCAGTTTTCAGAGGATTTCGACGCCACTTTGGGCATCTACTCGAAAAAAAGGTACTGACGTCAAAATTCTGAAATACCGGCCTAGCAGCCTCCAAGCTTAAGCATTCCGAGGTCTTCTGATAAAAGCCCAGAACACAACAACGACCCTTAAAGCAAACGCTCCTGCACCTAAACCTACTAAACATGACACTCTAACACCTAGATCCTAAACTCTAAAAACTTCTAAAATTTAAAACTCCTAAACCCTAAAACAACTCCTACACCCTAAAAACTCCTAAACCCCTAAAAGCTCCCAAACCCTATACTCCTAAACCCTAAAAGAACTCCTAAACCCTAAACACTCCTAAACCCTGACAAGACTCCGACCAAACCCTAAACCCTAAACCCTATAAACCCTCAAGACTCCTAAGCCCTAAATCCCTACTTCTGACACGACTCCGAGGTCTCTGAACCCTATAAACCCTAAAGGCTCCCTAAACCCTAAACCCAAAATTCGACTTCTGACACGACTCCGAGGTCTCCTGATGCTGCTTCACAGCTCGGCCGACCTCCTGCCGGACGTAGACATCACGCGCTGCCTGACGGACGTGGATGAAGCTCGGCTTCGGGGGTTTATAGGTTCTTTAGGGTTCATAGGGTTTAAGGTTTAGGGTTTAGGGCTTAGGGCTTCGGGTTTTGAGTTTTGGGCTTCGGGTTTTGAGTCTGGGGTTTAGGGTTTACCTGGACTCTGAAGAACCTACCTTTTGTTAAGGACGTATATAAGGAAATCATAATAAGGAGCCCGAAAAAGATAGGTTCTTTGGGGTTTAGCGTTCACGGTTTAGGGCCTCGGGCTTAGGGTTTAAGGTTTAGGTTTAGGGTTTAGGTTTTGAGTCCATATGAACAGGTTTAGGATGTAGGGGACCCCAGGTTTCAGAGTTCAGGGTTTTTTTGGCTGTGCGTAGGCTTAGGGCCTAGGGTTTTCTGGGGTTCAGGGCCGGTTTACGGCTAGGCCTAGGCACAGTTCAGTTCCAGCATTGCTGCAAACTCTTCCCACTCCCAATATAGCCCTAATGTACTTTGTATTTTCTCTGATTCATCTTAAACCTTGACAATGCGCTGTAGCTGTTTTCCGGAAGAGGAAATAGGCAAGTGGTGTCACATTTTGGGGGGTTTGGGGGTGCTTGCTCTTGGGTTCCAGAGAGCATTGCTAAGCCCTAAGGGTTTAGGTTGAGGGTTTAGGGTTTCGGGTACTATAAAGTATAGGTTTAGGCCTGTTCGGGTTGAGGGTTTGTGTCGATCGCTGAATCCTGCCACCGACAATGTTTAGGGTTTGGGGTATTGGCTTGGCCCGGGACTGCGACTGAGGAGATTCGAGACGTCATGTCTGGAATGGAGGTGGGCCGAGATCGATGTTCGTGGCTCCCGGTTTGGGGATTTTGGTTTGGGTGGTGGCAGCTAAGCCTGTGAGAAAGTTTGCCTTTCTTTGGCTTCTGTTGGAGGTTTATGTGAAAATGGGTAAGGTTCCCCATGCAGACTCCGCAGCTACGTGACGCAGAGGAGCGTGTTGAACGGTTCACAGAAGATGCATTCCAATTTGCGAAAAGATTTGTCAGGCCGGAAGTCTAAGCCGTGCCTGAACCCCCCAACAAGCCCACCTTTTTCAAGGACTTATATAAGTAGCACTCAACAAGGCTGTTTAAACTAATTACAGGTCGACGGTAAGACTTAGCCTCGAACCTACAACTCTCAAGGCCCTCCCTGGACAAACCGCCAGGTTCGGAAGCTCTTTTTAATTAAAAACAGTTGAATTTAAAACACACCGCCAGGTTCGGAAGCAGGCTTCCGAACGGCCGGAGATGATCCACGTGCCCTCGTGCCGTGGCTCACTAGTGGATCGGGCTTGGAGGCTGACCCCAAGGCTCTAAGGACTCATATGGCTAAGGCTTTTGGGCCCAAAGACCATACTATACCAGTCTTTTTAGGTTTGTTGAGCCTTAGGGTAAACCATAGTCTAGTTATGACATAGGGCCAACAACCAAGAGGCCTGAATCGTTGGGCAAAAAGATATCCTAGTGATCTTGTCATCAATGACCGACCCTGCATGGAGTCGTATAAATCCCTTAGAGCCCTACAGAAAAATCCTTTCAAACCCTATTACGCTTGCAACCCCGGCTGTTTGCGGGATGTGGACGTTTCAGGTGCTTCGACTCTTGGTCTGACTGGTGCTTATAGGATTTAGGGTTTAGGGGTTTAGGGGTTTAGGGTTTAGGATTTGGGGTTTAGGGTTTAGGGTTTAGGGTTTAGGGGCTATTCAAGGGTTCTTTTGTTGGGGTCCCGTGTTCTCGGACCTCCCAAAGCCTAAACCCTGCACCCAAAACCACAAGCCCTAAATGTTCAACCCTCAAGCCTAAACCCTAAACTGTCCCTAAACCCTAAGCCTAAACCCGTTAAAGCCTAAAACCCTAAACCTAAACACTAAAGCTAGGCCCCCCTGCAGACGCAGAATGGCGATGCCAAACTCCTGCATCCCGCCTCGACAACTTTGATTTCTCACGGATTTCTGGGTTGTCGTTCTAAGGAATTCTATCGATGCTCTACGTTTATATCTGTGACTCTTGATGAGGTTTCTGCAAGGATTCTACAAGAGCTCGACTAAGTCTACAGATTTTTTAAAGGGTGTTGGTTTAGGGCTTTGGGTTTCGAGTGCAAGGTTTTAAGTGTCTAGGGTTTATGGGTTGCGCAGTCTTGCTAGGTCGGGTATCGGCGTTTTGGTAGCCTCGGGGTCCCCTGCGGTGGCTTACGGAATCCGTAACGCCTCTCACCCCAAAAGCCTTCCCTAAAGTCGTCACACGCTAAAAAGGCGTAAACCGCATGCCACGAAAGCGAAAAACCCTGAGCCCCAAAACCCCACGTCGGTCAAGCGTTTTTGGTCTCCTTGGGTTTCATCTCAGGATCCATCTGCGGCTCTTGGTGAGAATGTATCGGCTCTTCCGGATCTTCATAGGGGTTTTGGCAGGAGTTAGAGTTAGAGCTAGAGCTCACTTTGCTGGCCTCCGACAAATCTGAATGACCAGATCTTTACAGGGTTTAGGGTGTAGGGTGTGGCTCAACTTCGCCGTTTAGAATTTAGAAACCATCGAGGAGTCGGCAAGGGCTTGGGTCCTATCTTGCCTGCCAGCATAAGAGCCGTCTGCAAGCGAGCCGCACCCGACCCCAAGCCCTGGGTTCCCCGAATCGCTCAAACTCTCTTTGCGGAATAATGCTCAGATTTAGGGTTTAGGGTTACCCACCCCCGAAGCCATTAGATTGGGTGTCGCCTCTGCGGTTGGTCATTCGGACCAGAGACGGCCTTCAGGGAGGCACACACTCGGGGGGCTGTACGCTCCGATCTGGGCTGCATGGCCTGACTGGGATGTAAGCGTCTTATCAAGGTATCAAGGTTGTTGAGCTTCGTCGCTTTCGGACCTTACTCCTGCTGCAAAGAAGTGTTGCAATCATGCGGGAGCCGGCTTCGGCGAGCATAATGCCGAGAGTGGAGTATTCGTAGCGATCGAAGCTAGATTCGCTCCATCTTCGCATTCACGAAAAAAGTGTGACCCCTGGCGGCTGCACCTTCCCAGACGCTTGTTCAGCTGCTCTCGTAGCAGAATGGCCATCTCTCTCACCTGCAGTGAGAGAAGAGTATGATGTATGCTGATGGTAGGTGCTGCTGTTGACGAAGCTGGTGGCGCCTCCGGCACATGTGTCATATACATACAAATGCATACACATACTGATTGCTATTTCCTGGCATACGTTTTAACGACAATGCAAAGCTGAAAGAAACTAAACACCTAATCTTGACCTCGATTCTCAAATATGAGTTATAATATGAGTTTCACCCCACTCCCGACAGCTCGTTAAACGAACCCGGCACAACCAAGAGCCCGTGCCCCTCCCGACACTTCGGCTGTGCCTTGCGACATGGCAACGAAGTTTCTTTTCCGCCAAGTAGCCATGCTCTAACGCCCTCAATCCCAACCCAAAATCTTAAACTCTAATTTCTCCCATGGCCCCGGCCCTACTCCCTGACCCCTAAACCCCAAACCCTCATAGTCTCATAGTAACCCTCAACCCCCGCACAGCGGTAAGCCGTGCGCCAGGTAGATGCCACCGAGGCAAGCGACCTCGGAAGGCTGCAAGGAGCCATCATGATTGAGAGGAACCACAGAAAGGAAATAGGGTCTAGGGTGTAGGGTGCCGACATTATTGAGACGAAGAAAGAAAGCGCTTAGAGCACAGGGTTTACGGCAGTTTAGGGCTTAGGCTCTCCAACTGCTGATGCGAATCACTGAGGCTCCGAAATACCATGTCCTCGCCCTTCTCATTTCGCCGTCTTCTACCCCAGAGCACGAGCCCAAAGCTCACCCGATGCTTGAAATTCCAACTATTCTCCAAACCCCAACAACGCAGACTTCTAACTACGCCTGCATTCCCAGCTTCCTTCAAAATTTTCCCCTCGGCTTCCCAAGTCAGATTTTCACAGGGGCATCGGAAGGGTTGTGCGAGACGTCTTGGAAGCTTCGCCGCCGTCCTGCCCTAAAGGCCCTAAACCCTAAGCGGGAACCCCACAGGCCCTCGGTGTTCAACCAATCCCCGATCACACATGGCCCAGATCGGGCAGAGAGCGTCTGACACAGAGTCTTAGCTTACGTTTTGGGTTTTAGGGTTTAGGGTTTAGGGGTTTAGGCGGTTTAGGGTTTAGGGTTTGGTTCGGGGTGTCAGTTCGGGATGTGGACCCTCACGATACTCAGGGCGCGGGCTATGGAGCCAATCAGCAAGGCGAGGTTGTACGGCGAATTGAAGACCTCACAGGCTTCGACAGACCAAGAGGTGGTCTGTAAGGTCAGTGTTGATTGGGGTCCAGAGCTTAATTCGTAATTGGGGGTTCCAGTACATGGAGAACCCCAACGCAGACCCTCAACCAGTGCGATCCACGTCGACAGAAAAGCCTAAAAACGGTACCGTACCCCCAAGCCTTTTTCTAAAAGACCCCAGGTCTCGAGCCCCAAGCGCTGCTGCATGCTCACCAAACACTCTGGAGAAACAAAGAGTTGCTCGGCCCCATTTGCTAAGCCCGGCTAAAGTGGTGGCGGCGGCACCGGCAGGAGCAGTACCACCAAGATCGCTACGCTACTCTAAGCAATTGCTATGACATTGGCTGCAGCTGTAGCAGAGATGACAGCAACAACGACGCAATGCTTTGGGAGGCCTGAGGCAGGAGTTATACCTTGAGTTCTGGCCACATGCCCAGGTTGACTCATACTGTTGATGATACAAATCCTGCATTACCTTAAGGACCCTAAACTATGGAAATTATGGTTTTGGGTAAATGCAGGATGTATATCATCAGCCGTGCGTTTTGGGGTGGAGAGGGCTTTCAGTGGAGGGGTTTCAGGCCACAAAGAGGGCGGTGAAACTGAGAGCTCCTGCCGTCGAGATCCAGTCGGAGGCGATTCTGGCAGTCACCTGGCTCAAGTCTTCACTTAGGGCTTTAGGGCTTTAGGGCTTTAGGGCTTAGGGTTTAGGGTTTAGGGCTTTAGGGTTTAGGGCTTAGGGTTGTTTAGGGCTTAGGGACTCCAAGGCTTACGACGCGCAGTTTGGCCCAGAAGCTCGAGAGTTGGATATGGTCTTCGAGGCTCTTCGTGGCTTCTGGTCAGAGGGTTTTGTTATTTTTGGGGCTTTGGAAAGCCCAGATGGGCAAGACAGCTCTGCACACCACAAGCCCGAGCAGATCACGGGACGACAGAAAGGGACAAGACCCTGGGAACACGGAGCATGGAAGCCTTGGCTTGGATCCTGAAGTTGAAGTAGCGAAACGGCAGACGCAGCATCCTAAATTTAGGGATTAGGGCGTTGAGGGTTTAGGGTTAAACCTGAAACAAAAGGACACCTCGAAAGGCACAATCTGCGATATGCTGCAGAGATGGAAACAGCCAGCAAGGCCTCGATGCCCGCCAGCATCTGGGCCCGCTTCTCCGCCTGCTCTGCCTTCATCATGCGAGTATTCACCTCAGCAGCTCTCGTCGTTAGCTCTTGTTAGAGCTGTGGGCTGCAAGATATGATTTCCTTTCTATGAGACTGTTGCAATCGCTAGTACTCCTGTTTGCTTTTGCTTGCTTGGTCCAAAGCCCAGACTCGAAATCAGAAACGCTGCAACCCTAAACAGTAAAACCCGACCAAGAAATCTTGCGCTTGCGCGAGAGGCCCGGCATCTTTGGACTGCAGGAGCGCTGATGTCCCATTTACGCCCAGCAAACAGCCCGACCATAAAGCCTAAAGTCCTGAACCCTAAAACTCCGAAGCCACTCCCGAAGCCCTGCACGTACGCCCCAGACCCTCACTCTCAGACCCGAGCCCTTTCAAGGAAGGCACTTGGGGCCTGGCATCCTCGTTTTCCCGAGCAGCCTTGATCTTGCCTCGTCGCCGTGCAGACGTTGGGTGATTCTCTTTGGTGACTTTGGTACTGGTAACGCAGTACGGGGTGTAGGATAGGCGCCCTAATGGGGAATACTGTAGAATACTGGTAGAGGTACGACAAGAGGATATTCTGACAAATCATTCAGACCTTAATGTCCGGATTAGTGTCAGGCTTCTGGCCTCCAGCCCCCAGCACCCTGGGCCCGCCTCCTCGTGCTTCTTCAAACTCTCACTTGACAAAACTGTGCCTCTTCAAGGGTTGTGGGTTGAGGGTCTCTGGACTCCCCAGAGCCGGCAGCCGTGAGCCAGGAACCCTAACAGTGGTCTGCGAGCAAAGGCAGGACTCCGGCGTGCTGGAGCATGCCGAAGATGGGGCTTCGGGTTTAGGGTTTAGGGTTTAGGGTTTAGGGTTTAGGGTTTAGGGTTTAAGGTTTAGGGTTTAGGGTTTAGGGTTTGGGGGTTTTGGGCTCCAAGTTGAGGCTTCGGGCCGAGCAGACTATCGAACGTGGCAGCGCCGCGGGAGTTGTTCATGATTCATACAGATTCATACACATAGGGAGACAGACATGCAGTGCCGGCATAGCTACGGTTAAAACAATGGACCTATATATATATATATATGCATATGTGTGTATATATATATACTTATTTATTTATACATACAAGTGTATGTATAAAAACAATTACATACATCCATCCATCCTTCCGTCCATGCATATATCCATATCCATATCCATATCCATACACATGACATCACACAGACACATACACATACACGTACATACACACACACACATACACATACACATACACATACATATACATATACATATACATAGACATAGACATATACACATACACATACACATACACATACATATACATATACATAGACATAGACATAGACATAGACATAGACATAGACTTAGACATACACATACACATACACATACACATACACATACACATACACATACACACGCACACATACACGCACAGACAGACATAGACATAGACATAGATAGACATAGACACAGACACAGACACAGACATAGACATAGACATATTTCCTTTATACCTTATGGATGGCAAACGAAAGAGTGATGCTGATGATGGTGATGGCGATGGTGATAGTGACGATGCTGATGATGATGATGATGAGGAGGAGGAGGAGGAAGATCAGGATGATGAGGAGGATGAGGAGGAAGAGGATGATGAGGATGATGGTGATGATGATGATGAAGAGGAGGAGGATGAGGCTGAGGATAAGGATAGGACGAGGATGCTGATGCTAATGCTGATGCTGATGCTGCTGCTGCTTTTGCTGCTGCTGCTGTTGAACGACGAGGGCCTTCTACAGCCCAATCTTCAGAGAACACCCTCTCTGTTCGCGCCTTCCTCCTGGATCTTGGCCCTCTCCACAGCCTGTCAGGGAGGGAAATCCTGTCCACTACTGGTTTTTGAGTAAGCAATTCAAGCACCGGTGGCAAGCCACTTCCCCTGCCCCGGTTTAAGAGCCCCTGTGACCTGTGATCTTGCCTGGCTTGAAACAGCTCCGGTTCTTCAGAAAGCCCTTCTTGGCCGCAGCGGCTGACGAGAGCTCGGGATGGTTCCGATCCGGGGACCCCGCCCATGGCTCAACAATAGTACCAATGGTCTGTCTGAAGTCGCAATAGTCCGAAAACAGAGGACAACAAACAACACAATGCTGAACCATAGGTCTGGAAATCCTGAACTTATGCTTCGAAAATACGAACACTGAAGATGCCTAAGACTCTACGCATCGCAGTCCAACTGGCTTCGGCTACGAAGCCAGGGGCTGATCCAAATACCTAGAAACCCCACCCCTGAAAACGCCCAAAAAAAAAAACCTGAGAACCTAAACACCCTGTAAACCCCAAGAAGCCCTGGAACCTCTCACCCCCCCCCCAAAAAAAATATATGTATCTGTGTGTATATATATATCTATTTGCTTATTTATTTATATATATACATATACATATACATATATATATATACACATATATAAACTAGAAAAGTCTCTTCCCGCCTCCTGGAGAC